>CAXARA010000248.1:0-236536 GCA_963971135.1 Stenus bimaculatus | reverse complement strand
CTTTCAATAGCTATTAAGTAACAAGAAATGAAAATTACAAAAAAAAGTTATACAAAAGATGCAATTGTATTTCTTAAACAATACAAAAAAGTATTATTCCATTTCAATTAACCGTTTGTCTTTTATTAGAGAAGTACGAAATCGAAATTTACATTGGAAAGTCCTATACCTGATTTTACCGACTAACTTCCTAATCGTTGTCGGTCGAATTTTGGGACACCCTGTATTATCAAAATTAAAAATACCCCGATTTTAGGTTAAAAATGATCAATCTGGGAACATTGCATTAATGAAGTTTTGACTGACTTTGACACTGACGTTTCAGAAATTTAAAATAAACGAGATCGTTATTTTACATTATTTTGCAATCTTTCCGTTTATTATGGTTAATTTTATATTTCTTACTTGCTGAACATTACAAATTTTCAGTTATTTTAACCTTTAATTTGTAATTACATTATGAATATAGGGAAATTTATGCCAGTGTAAAATCAGGTGTAGGACTTTTCCAATGTAAATTTAGATTTCGTACTTCTTCAATAAAAGACAAACGATTAATTGAAATGGAATTACTCTTTTTTGTATTGTTTAAGAATTCCATATTCCATCTTTTGTATAACTTTTTTTTGTACTTTTCTTTCTTTGTTGTACTTAATAGCTATTGAAAACGTGCAAAAAATAGGGAACTTTTAGGTTTAAATTACAGCCTTATAATAAGAGTATTTTTTTTTAAATTAATCCACACAAAAAATAGTTTGTTTAATGTACTTTTAAGATAATCTAAAAAAAATTAATTGTATTAATTAGGTTTAAATTAATACTGGAAGTAAAATCTCAATATAAACAGAAGGTTCAATTATATTGGTTTATTCGATAAGTGTGAAGTGGCAATAACAAAGCTGTTGTGTTTCTTTATGTATTTTATTTTAAAATAAAGTTATAATCAATATTTGTAAATGTTAAAATAAAAAAAAACGTTTATACAATTAACGCTTAACAAGGTTTTGGAGCACCATTAACATATTTTATCACTACAATAATTTTGATGCTAAATTTATTAAAATACTATCAACAGAAGCTTGGACTTCTTTTCGTTGATTTAATTAAATAACTGATATTTTTTTAAACCAAATCTTACCATTTTTATTAGATTATACAATGTGTGATTTAAATAAATTTAAAAAACAAACAACTGACAGCCATATAGCAGCTAACCTACTTATGATGTCATTTGATTAATTCCGCGCAAAAAAATATCAGTTGAGGTTGGTAATTTGTAATATATACAAGAAAGAGATCACAATATTCAATGTTTATAACACTGATCTAAGACACTATTCCATAAGTTCTTTTAAATTTAAAAAGTGCTATCTAGCAAAAGTCTAGTAAACTCTACAAAAATTCAAGGTACAATCTTGCGTTTATAAAAATTGATATCAACACAATTCGTCAAGTATAAAAAAAATCTGATAAAATTTAAATATTGAGAAAAATGAAGTTATAAAATAATTTGTACTTGCAAGAACAATAAATAAATATAAACAATGCACAAAGTAAAAGAAATTAAAAGTAAAATGATGGCAAAAATTTGTATCGAAATTTATTGAGCCACTCCAAAAAAAAATGATGTTCACTCTACGATATACATTCTTCGTCACTGCCCATAGCCTTGCATGAGTTCGTTGAGATTGACGAGGCCGTTGAAATCGATGTTCTCATTAGATTGGTCGATGTATTCCATTCCGGTTGAGTCTTGGGCAGTCATTGTCGTCGCTATTGGGCCCGTGTAACTGCACAAACATAACCAGACATATCACATACTGCAACACAGACCAACCATCAATAAAATGAATAATGATAACGATAAAAATTTTGCAAAGTATGTCTGGTTACGTCTGTTTGCAGCATGCTTAAATTACTCAGGAATGTGGGAATGGAAGAAATATTGCAAAAAAAGCAGTAAGTAATAGCTATATTTAGTAGAAGTGAGCAAAGTGTATGATTTTATCATGAGTTTGACTGTTGGGCGCCCTAGCCTATCGGTGAGGACCCTAATCAAACGAATGATAAAATCACTTTGCTCACGTGTGCTAAACCTAATTTTTTCCGTTTTTGTTAAAATAATAACTGATGTCTACTTTAGTTTCATTTTCAAATTTTTGGAAAATTTTATTTCCCTTTCCAAAATATCAGGAGGAAAACTTACAATTTATAATAATATTTTCACTTTCTTAAGTTTCCATATTTATATTAATTAAATTGTAATACAAAAAGATCTTCATGTTAAATTTCAAAATTTAAGGTTATGTCAACCTACGTTTGCGTGTGAAAAATTTAACTACAGAATTGTTATTTGTTTGAATAAAATTATTAAATATTAGTTTCAGTATTATGCACTTAACTTTTAAATTATATATTTCTTATAACTTATATAACTACATTTTCTTTAAAATAACTTAAATTCTTTTGAATTTAACAATTGACGTTTTTTAACACACTTGTGATTAAAAGGCATGCTTTACCCAGTAAATTTAGTTGTAAAAATGCGACTTTTAATCACGAAAATGGAAAAAAAAACATTTATTAAGACATGTATAAAATATTAAAAAAAATGTTGATTTTTATCTTGTTCAAGTCTTATTTCCGAGGATAAAAGGACTACCCTGTTGGTTACATTTTGAAATTACTTTGCCGAATTTTATTAATTTATACTTAACATATGTTCTACACTTTATACAGAAATTAAAGCTAAAAATTAATTCCTACTTGTTTATCACCTAAGATACGATTATTGTTGTTTATGTGGGTGATGAAATTAAGCAGATATCGAACTTCTTGGTTTAAACTTTTAAACAAAAAATATCAATTCAAAATATTTACTAAAGTATCACAGTTTTATTCTTAGGAGACAGGTGCTGATCTTCGAAGAATAGAACAAGAAACTCTTGCTATTTTATATCACGAATGCTCAAAATTACAGCAGGTTCTTTCACAAAAAGTAAACAATTACTGTTTTTCAATATTAGTATTCCTAATTTTAATATACAGGGTGTTTCTGAAAAAGTGTCGAATAATCTAGGAATGGGTTTTTGGACAAATTTTAAGACAAAAAGTAAGAATAATTTATTCGCTAAAATGCTCCATTACGGAAATGCAGGGCATTCAAGTTTACTCATTTTTTTCAATTTTTAACATAAAATCTACATTTTTAATAATAAGCCGCCTTGAAATGAATTAGTGAATTTTCAAAAAAAAAGTTAGAGTAAAGTTTTTCCAGGGAATTAACCCTTTCTCTCTTTAAATTTTTTGTACAACAACATAGTAATGAAAAAAAATAAGTATTCACTTTTTTACACGTTGTTTTTAACTTTTTGCTCTCTTTAACCTTTTTGATTACTTCTTGCGTTTAGAAGTTATGGGATAAAATAAACCACTTCAAATTTCTAAATGTCTACAAAATTAAATAAAATTATTGTATTTTTGTGCAAAATTAGATAAAATTAGGAATGTTTTGAAGAATACAAATTTAATTAAAAGTCTGAATAATGACCAATGTATCACAAAATAAATTAAAAATATTAACAGTAAGTGTATTTTTTAAGACCCTTAAAGTGCTCCTACTTTGCAATTAATTTACTCAAAAACCAATCAAAGTATGAAGTTAGGCTCGTGATACATAGGTAAGGCATAAAATATGAATCGATTGGTACCATAAACATGTCAAAGAAAAATTTCTTTAATTAGTTATTCGTGAGGTACGAAACGTTGTTTTTGAACAAAAGTTCCCCAATTTAAACGCAGCAACAAAAAAAAACTCATAAACATAAATAATATGTACAATAGTTTTCAATTATTATGTAAAACTGTGTATATTGATGTTATTATTTATTTAAATTGAGTATTTAGTTTTTAAATCGGTGCGCGGCGCGAGTGACATAAATGACCCTTAAGAGTCATTTTCTAATAGGCAAAAATAGCAGTTTACGGGCAACACTAGATATGCTAGGGCAAACAATATTTTTGTATACTTTTTTTTATTTTAGATTTTAGAGTCATTCAACTAAATATGGACAGAAGGAAAAAAAATTGGAGAATCTATAAAAAAAAATATAATTACCCAAAATTACCTTACCTTTGCTCGCTTATAATTTATTTTGGATAAAATTGCAACACAAAAGCAGTTGTCCAGTTTTAGTTAAATTATTCTAGTTTACAAATCAGAAAAAAATTTGAAAATCTGTCAAAAGAAACTAGAGATATGCTGTTGCCAGTAATGTTCGATTTCATGATTTTTCACAATTTCTTAAACGCAGCAACAAAAAAAAACTCATAAACATAAATAATATGTACAATAGTTTTCAATTATCATGCAAAACTGTGTATATTGTTGCTAGTATTTATTTAAACTGGGTATTTAATGTTTATATCGGTGCGCGGCGCGAGTAACATAAATGAACCTTACGTAAAAGTCAGAAACTCAAGCCAATCTCCTGTTGAAAAATGATAAACTGAGCAAAAACAGTGACGCTAGTGGCTAGTGGGGAAATTCTAAATAACACCAGAACGATGGAGTATAAAAGCACGACCAGGGAGTTGTCTGCAAATTTTAGAAACATGCAGTTAAAGAAAATTAAAAGAGCTGAGAAGAAAATAATGGCGAAAAGTGTAATGGATGAAAAATTCTCGCTCTTATTCCAATCGCACTATAATATTGGTGGAGGCGAGTTAATGTTTCATGTTTGGACTCTCTCCGTACCAGTTGTTGTAATTGTGCATGGAAATCAAGAACAGCATGCTTGGGATACTATTACATGGGATAACGCATTTTCTGAACCTGGACGTACACATATTTTTTTCTTTTAGTTAAAACAGCCAAATGATAAAAAGCCGAAAAATGTTTGCTTCTTAATAAATATTAAATATTGTACACTACAATATTTAACAAAGAAAGAACATTAAATAAATATTTAAATATTTGAAAATTATTTAAATTTTGATATTGACCTTCTTGGTTTAAACAATGTATTTAATAAAAATACAAGCCATGTATGTTCGATAGCTGCTTAATTTCATCACCCACACATTCACGAACAAGAGGTAACATTCAACAGAAATTGTTCTTTATTTGAGCGGATTCTTTTAACAATTCTTATACTTTAAATAATTAATAAATTACTTCGAAAATAGTAAGCAATTTATAAACATTTATAATACTTATTTTCGCATAACATGCGTCGATAATCAAAACTTAATCTAAGGTTCAGTTTTTAATATGAATAGTATTACAATTATTACGAATACATTTTAGCCTTAATTCGTTCCCATGTTTCGAGCATACCTGAATAATAAATATTATCATTTTCAATACATAAATTCATCACCTACTTTTTATTTTATCGTTTTAATGTGATGACTTTAAATATTTTTGTAAAACGAGTCAACTAACCTGCTTGCAACTGACGGTGTATCTCTGGTAGGATCAGGTGATTGTATAATTGGATGTTGGGGTGTTCCTCCATAACTAATTGGTCTATTAATTCCAGGTACATTCGTTTTTAAGAAGAGTTTTACATATCCATTTCTACCACCACAAGGTTGATTATCTAAACATAAATTATTATTGAAAACCATAACAATAACAAATTTTTAAATAATTTACTTTGTAAGGGTGTGTAATACTTATTGAAAGCAACATCTTTAGGAATATCCCTATACAGATATGTCAAGTGACTTAAGTCGGAAATTCGATCAGCTAATGATCTTACATCAAAATCTTTCGATGTAAACGGTTGCAACATGAAAACTTCTCCAGTTTCTAAAATACAATTTATTAAACCACAATTTAAATAAATAATTATTCTTATTACCTGATACCCATGCTATTGTAACACCTCCTAACTCACTATCAGAAAATCGAAGCAAAAAAGTACCATTCGAGCATGATGACAACATCTCTTCAGTTTGTTTCCTACGTATGAAACCCATAATAGCACTGAAACAAAAAATAATTATTTAATTTAATTTAGTTTTTTTATTTTAATTTTTTGTCATAATTTGTCAAAATATTCATATTTTTAATTTGAATTATATTAGTTTGACAATAATCGTGCAATGTCAATCTCTTCAAAAATACCAGTAGTAGATTTTGAGCGAAGTGGTGTATTTAAATACATCCTTATAAAATTAACCACTCCAAATAGTGGTGACACAATTATTAGTAATGTCGTGAGGGGTTACTCAGATCCTAATTATCATTCGGATATCGAAAATAAGTTTAATGAAACATTAGAAAAGTAAAAAAAGGGGGTATTATGGATTGGAAGACGAAAATTCTAGGACGTGAAAAAATTGATTATAATCCTGATTTAAAAACAATTAAAATTTATGGTAATTCTTAAGGATTTGGCAAAGCTGATCATAAAATTACTACCACAGTATTGAAAACATTTTATTCCGATTATAATATCACCTGGAGCGATAACGAATAATAATTATAATTAATTAAATAAAATCTTACCCATCAACCCAAGGTTCTCGTAAATGTTCTCTAGTCAACTTCATTACAGCATAAAACCATTCCCAAAAAGTAAAATTATGATCGGGTAAAGGTTCCTTACAAAATTTAGCCCAACTAAGAGTTTGACTGGCATCGGTGTAATTCCCTCTAAACGCCTTTTCTCCTAAGAAGCTCAAATTCTCAAGTGTTAATGCTCTACCAGTTGAAGACCAGAATTTTAAACTTAACGTTTCAGCCACGCTACTCCAAGCAACCTAACATACATATATAATATAAACCAATTTAATTATGTTTTAAATAATATTTTTTTAATATTACCTTATCTGGTACGATAAACGGTGTACGTACAGGTTCAGAAAACGCGTTATCCCATGTAATGGTAGCCCAAGCATGCGGTTCTTGATTGCCATGCACGATTACAACAACTGGTAAGGAGAGGGTCCAACTACGATACGTTAACTCGCCTCCACCAACACTAAACTGCGATTGGAATAAGAGCGAGAATTTTTCATTTATTACACTTTCCGTTCCTCTCTTCCCAGCTCTATTAATTTTCTTCAACCGCATGTTTCTAAAACTTACAGACAACTGCCTGGTCGTCCTTTGATACTCCATCGTTTCGGTGTTATTTAGAATTTCACCACTAGCATCACTACTTTTGTTCAGTTTACCAAGTGTCAGCAGGAGATTGACTTGGGTTTCTGGTATGATTGTAACTTTTACTTGAGGAGGGGTCATGTGGACGTTGAGTTTTCCACCTACTAAAAGACGAACGGTGGCTGTAAACCTTGTATTGGTTTTAATAACTTGCGGGGGTTGTTTTTCGATGATGAAACTTATATTTACTAAAGAGGTTAGTAATTGAGTTACTTCTGCTAATAAATGGGGTAAAACACTTGGCAATCCAGGTGCTTCTAAAGGTAACTTTTGCTTTAACCTTTCAAGATCTTTTATTTGCTGCCTTGTTAACCAAATTACATCAGCCAAAATTTCACACCTGTAAAGCGAATTAATTAGTAAATTAAAATACTGATAGGGATATGATTTTTGTCATTGTTTTATTATTGGTTTTTGGGTAAAGAAATGTTAGAAAATTACTGCGTTAGTTAATTTAGCAGATTGCAAAAGTTAAATTGTCAAACCTAAGTAAGTTAAGAGGGGAGGTAACGCAGCCCGGCGGGTTTGGACAAGTAGAGAAAACACCGCGAGAGTAATAATGAATAAGCGGGGAAGTATTAGATGTGTTTTATTTGCTTTCGCAAAATATCACTTGTGAACTGATATGATAATTTTGTTCATGTTGTAAATATGTGATGATTAGGGACTATTGCATTTTCCATAATATTGCCGGGATTTAACTATTAGTCATTGTAAAGCAATTTGGGTTTTTTTTTTGATGCGCGTTTACGACTTGTATAAATAAAACATCTTTGTCGGTATTTGCAATTGCTATCGGAATAAATTTTATTTCCAAGTAAATACCGACCCTATTACAATTAGTCGGGACTGAGCATAGGGCGAAATTTTACAACCTTATTGTTGGAACCCAAAGTCCGACGCGCCTAATGGTAGGCGCCCCAAAGACGGAAAAAACCCACAATTGTTTTGTTATTTTTTAAATAAATAATTTGTTTATGTAAAGTTAAAGTTTTGACCAACTCAGAAGAAGCGCGTATGGTTCTTTGAAAAAATGGTTAATTAGATTGTTTGGTAAAGATTTAGATTACGTTCCTGCTGGGGCAATAAAGAATATCACGCGAAAAGAGAGCGAAAGTTTGTTTGAATTTCTTACGAGATTAGAGGTGATTGCTGTACAAATTTATCCGGAATTTGTGAATGATAGGTTTTCTAAAGTAAATCAAATTATTAGGGAAAATAAAGTTCTGACACAATTTTTGGAGGGAATTGATACAAAATTGTGTAACGAAGTTATAAGACACAATAGATCGTGCTCTAATGTTTATGAGGTGTTAAAATGTGCCGAAGAGTATGAATTGTTGTTTAAAACAATGATTAAAGAGACTAGGGCTGATCAACATAATAGGTTGAGCAAAAATAGTGGTTTTGAAGTGAATTTTGAGTTAGGTAATAATAATCCACAGACAGATAAAATATTTCGGAAAAATCATTTTTATTTAAAATCGACTTGTTGGAATTGTGGTTCTACGGGTCATATTAGTAAATACTGTCCAATTCCGAAGCAAACAATTTGTTTTAATTGTGGTGCGTTGGGGCATAAAGCCCCAGATTGTAAATTAAAGTGGAAATAAATTTAATTTAGTTTTGCACATTATAATTTCTAAGTTGGTATTATAATTTTTTTTGATCGTGGTCAGACTCAAAGTTTTATTTAAAGTAAATTATAGTTTTGCATTGAAGTATTTTTATTTATTTGAAGAAGGAGGTTACCTGTTATAGATTGTTTTTTTTGTCCGCAATAAAATGAAGAATAGTTGAAATTTATAAAGTAAGTTGGAGGAGCGCATGAGAAGAGTAAATTAATGCAAAAGTACTGGCCAGGCTTTTGTATTTAAATAGATGTTAGATTAGAAGATCGTTTTGTCGTGTGTTTGTTGAGTGTACTGGAGTTTGTGCACTCACATTTGTTAGAAGTAGAGGTATTTACTGGAGTTTGTAAACCTCTCTTTGTTTTGTTTGTGGTGTGTTTGTTGAGTGTACTGGAGTTTGTGCACTCACATTTGTTAGAAGTAGAGGTATTTACTGGAGTTTGTAAACCTCTCTTTGTTTTGTTTGTGGTGTGTTTGTTGAGTGTACTGGAGTTTGTGCACTCACATTTGTTAGAGGTAGAGGTATTTACTGGAGTTTGTAAACCTCTCTTTGTTGTTTTTGGTTGTATGCCTATTAAGTGTACTGGCGTTTGTGCACTCATCTTTGTTAGAGGAAGAGATAGTGGCCAGAGTTAATAAACCTCTGTGTTGAGTTGTTGAATGTAAAGTGGACTAGAGATTGACTACTTGCAAGTAAGAGATGTGTCCAGAAAATCTATAATTTGTCTGACGTTTTTTTTCTTTAGCAATTTTGTAAATGTGAAGTTATAGATGATAGTTCTTGGGTCTTGAATTAGAACCTTGTTTTAAACGTTTTTTTTTTGCTTCAAGTGGATGAAAAGAATGTTTTTTTTTTAAGTTAGGGTTCAATGTCATTTTTTTTTGTTAATGAAGTTTTTTTTTTCTCTTGTGTTTATTGGATGTCATTTGATGTTACTGTAATGGAAAATTATTCAAGTAATTGGTTTTATTATACAACTTAGAGTCAAGTACATTAGGAGTTATTTCAGTTCTTGGGTTATCTTATATTCATGATATCGTGGTTTAGAGTAGGGTACTGATCACACCTTTATTGGAAATTTCGTATATGGAGTATATGAGATGATCATGTATAAGATTATTTTTGTTGGTTTTTTATTATAATGTTTTAAAGAAGGTACACTGAAGAAAGTAAAATCAATTGAAAGTTATCTAAAAACTAAGGAATTAGATTAATAACAAGATTCATTTATTTGAGGGTTCGAGTTTGTTAGTGGTTCAGTTCATGGTTAAGAAGTTATTAGATTGTTAAGGAAATATATGGTGGATGATGGCTAATTTTAATAAGTTGTAATTGTAAGAATCTGATCTGCCATCGAATTTCAGAAAATGGCATTCTATAATTGGACGATTCAGCTATGGTACCCAGTCTGGAAAGTGTTAAGTCTACTACAACCCAAGATCGTAGGGAAGAGAAATATGGCGTTTATCAAAGAAGAATGAAGCCGAATGAAATAAAGGAAGTTTGGTTACTGGCAGAATAGGTCTGAACCGAGTAGGGTCTATAAATACTGTCAGCAAAGTTACTGAGTCTAGTATGGATACGTTTCAACTCCAAAGAAGATCGACTCCCAGACTGGATTCCAACAACAGGAAATTACTATATTTATAATAGATTATGATTGGTATAAGTTAATTTTGTATATATATTAGGATTAGGAATTTGACGCGTTTTAGTTAGGATTTTTTTTTTCCTTATTTTATTGCTTTCATTGTTTGTAATTTTTTGATTCGAGTAGGTATACTCGAATTTTAAGTGGGGAAGAGTGTAAATATGTGATGATTAGGGACTATTGCATTTTCCATAATATTGCCGGGATTTAACTATTAGTCATTGTAAAGCAATTTGGGTTTTTTTTTTGATGCGCGTTTACGACTTGTATAAATAAAACATCTTTGTCGGTATTTGCAATTGCTATCGGAATAAATTTTATTTCCAAGTAAATACCGACCCTATTACAATTAGTCGGGACTGAGCATAGGGCGAAATTTTACAACCTTATTGTTGGAACCCAAAGTCCGACGCGCCTAATGGTAGGCGCCCCAAAGACGGAAAAAACCCACAATTGTTTTGTTATTTTTTAAATAAATAATTTGTTTATGTAAAGTTAAAGTTTTGACCAACTCAGAAGAAGCGCCGTGGCCCGCTGATAAATTAGATATTAAAGTATTATTGAAAATGTAATAAATGAGAAAAGCTTTTAGGTAATTTGTGCCCCTTTCCAAATTTATGTCTGTAATATTTTTTTATTTTTATTTTATTTTTTTAATTTGTATTTACTGCAACCCTATTTTCAGTTAAGAGGGTTGATGGGATTTTTTTCATAACACTAAGCAACCCCTCGATCGGAACACGCAAACACTACTTAAATACCGCACCCTCATTGGTCAGTTCATCCCCCACTTTTGTATTTTTGTCTAAGTACAAAAGCGGTGGATTTTGAAAAGATTGTTAATTCGTACATTACCCGACTTGCTGCTCAGTTCACAAAGTTTCGTGTCATTTTCTTTTATTTTTGTTTAGTTTTTTTTGTTTATTTTTGTTTTGTAAAGTGTTTGCGTGTATCCGATAAGAGGTATTTGCTAGGGTACATTTTCGAGATAGTTTGTTTTAAATGCAAATTATTGTATTGAAGTTTTAAGTTTATTTTGATTTTCTTGTTTTTTTTTGTAATTTAAGTCTTCATATTTTGTTTTAAGTTAACATTTGTATATTTTATTTGTCCATTTTAATTCATATTTTCATTAATTATCACTGTAATATAGTTTTAATATTTTTAAATTCAGATCATGGTGCTTAATTTCAAAACCTAGCGAATCCTTCTTTCAGCTATTTAAGTGTAAAGTGCGCGAGTTTGAGAAAATTACAACGGCGAGAGCTGAGCAGTAAGGGCGTAACAAAAATCAGAGAGGCCTTAACCCCTGAGAAGTAAGTGAGAACATTTAATTATAATTAGTAAATTTCTGAGTTGGAGAGTTACAATTTCAGATCAATGAGGTGAAGTTATCAGCCACCCATTGTATAACATCATTTAAATTGGTCAAAATTTAGTATTTATGTAAAACCCGGTCTGCCTCTATAAAAAGGACCTATTCATTAATTGATACGTCAATTAACGTTCCTTAAGGGTAATTTTCAATAATTTTTTTTTTCAAAATTAATATAATTTCATATTTTAATTTCATAGACCAATTAAAGAGGCAAGGCTGAAAGACGGGGTAAAATTTACAATGTCATTTCAGTTAGGCAAATAAAACGAGCTTTAGCAATTTTATCAATATTTCAAATTTTAAACCTAAGCGAACCTAGCCCAGAAATTAAATGGTTTGAATTTATACTTTTATACATTTTGTGACATATTTTCTAAAATAATGGAAGCAGATTTATGTTTAACTCTTTTTGTTTTAACAAAACTGTAACCTCGATAACGCGTGGATGCTGGATGCACATGTCAAAATGCAAATACACAAAGCGCATGCGTTCTCACTGGATACTTAAAAGTAATCACCCCGCATTCTGGTTCCAATCGGTAAAGGGGGAGGTAACATTAGATCGAATAATATCAGTTACAACGAGCAAATAAAACGGTGATTTTAAGTGATAAAAGTGATATGATCAAAATTATCTGAACATATCGGTTATAAGAGGCAAATAAAACACACCTATTGTCACGCGTTTAAGGTGAAAGTGAGAAACCTCGGGTAAGGCCGAAACCAGGCCAGGAGGGTTCCAAAGTTAAACCTGAGTAAGTAGTAGCTGGATTAAGAATTGGAACAGGTTGTAGTAGCAACGCAGAGACAAGCGTAAAGATAAAATGACTTCCTGGTCAAGGGTGGAGTGAGTATAATAACTCAGTTAATCCATATCCTACAGTGTCAGTAAATTATGTATTTTGAACTTCCCAACGCGGCGTGAAATTAATTTAAGGAGCACTGTGCCTGCGCTAGGACTTGATTTGAGCAAAAATTGAGGTCTATATGCAACGGTGATTTAAAGCATTTGTAAAAATATCGAGTGCCAACGGCAATTATTTGTAAACAAAACCAGGTATGACTCCAAAATTATTTTTTTTTTATTTTGTTAAATAGCACAGTTTCTCTTCGTACTTAGATTTTACAATACACAATAAATTTTTATTTACCATTCTTGAATTGCGTCGAGGTTGCTATTAAAACTTGCGCCGTTTCCTGCCAATTGCTGTTCTCGTTTCCAACGAAGTAACTCATTATTCAAAACTTTCGAATGTAGAGAATTTAAAAGTTGTAAGTTTTCTTTTACTTTTTCAACAAGAATTAAGCGACCTTGCAATAAACCAGAAATCTAAAATTTATTAAAATTAACAATACTAATATTGAGAAACAGTAGTAGCTTACTTTTTGTGAAAGAACCTGCTGTAATTGTTCTTTTTCGTTAAGCATTTTCTGTAATACTTCAGCTGTTTGTTGATTCCTGGATGTATTTGTGTTCTGTTGAATATGTGCTGTAAATAAAGCATAATTTTATAAAATTACTACTGCAAAAAAATAATTGTGGCGTAATTGATGTATTTAGTGAAAAACTGACCACTTAATAATGAGTTTTCGTGATATGAAATTGCTTCTTGTTCTTGTTCTATTCTTCGAAGATCAGCACCTGTCTCCTAAAAATAAAAATAAGATTATTTAGTGAACATTTTGAAACAATATTTTTTGTTTAAAAGTTTAAATATAATATTTTACCTGTATTCTATGGCGCAAGTCTTCTAATTTGTGTTGAATATCAGCTGCTGAACTTGAGATATTCATATTCGCCATACTCACAAAACCATCTCCACTTGCTGCATGCACTAACGTCATTTCTGATACCAAGCATTGTTTCACATAATTGTACAATCTCATTGGAGACGCACTGAAAAAAAATATTTTTAATTTACGTTAACTTAAAAGTGTTTAATTATAACAAAAAATGTTTAATACCTATAATTCTGTCGCAGCAATTTGGCTGTTTCTGTCAGTTTAAATTTTGTAAAAGAATTTTCTTCTCCACTGTCCATTCCAGCTGCTTGGTTTTCAATTTCTTGAATAAGCGAGTTTACCAATCCTCCAACATACTTCTCAAATTGTGCATTATCAGCTCCAAAATCAACGTCAGTGCTAAACAAAAAATATTAAAATGTATGATTTTAATTTTTTTTAAGAACACTTATCTACTGAAGAATCAAAATATATAAAAGTACTTTTACCTGGTAAAAATTGATTTTTGGACATTTACAATCAAAAATTAAACAAAAAAATTACAATTGACCTTAAAATTAAATTTATTTATCATATAGAATTATTATTTTTCATGTATATTCTATTATGGGCGCGCAGTTTTGAAAAAATCTGACGTTGATACAATTATTTTGACTCTCTAATCGCCTCAATTTTAAGTATCACTTGGTAAATGAAGGCCTTTAATTTAAGGTGCAGTAAACTTACCAAAATTTTTCCTCGATAAAACTGGCCAAACAGTATCTCACTTCCAGTGGAAAATATTCCCCGCTGTAGATGGTTCTTATTTTTTCGAAAATTTCTGTCGGAAGTGTTTGTGCTTTAGCCCAAAGAGCCATCTTTAAGGTTTATTCTTAAACAATAACGAATTATTAAAAATTTATTGAGATAAAAATTTTATTAGAACAAGAAAAAAATAGTGGTACCATTGATAAATTCACATAGTTACAGAATTATTATGAAAAATCTAAAAAAGTGACTGATTTTTTTAATTTTTTTACTGCCGGTACCGATTTTGAAAAAACTTTTTATGTAGTTTTACTTATGACTGTATGTATAACAAAATATATAAAAAACAAGCCCTTACATTTTTTTTGTTGTTGGTTTAAATATAAAATCTGAGAAAGTGACTGATTTTTTATAATTTTTTTGATTTCTGTTCCGATTTTGAAAAAACTTTTTATGTACTTTTACTTTGGATGGTATGTGTAACTAAATATAAAAAAATTGCAGCCTTACATTTTTTTGTTTTCGATTAAAAAAATAAAATCTGATTAAGTGACTGTTTTAATTTTTTTTAAATTTTTTGACTCTGGGTCTGATTTTTAAAAAATTATGAAGTTTTACTTAGGACTGTGTATTGCCCGCTTTTACCAACGATTATTTAAGTTTAAGGTTCGTCGGTGAAAATGGACAAAAATGTAAACAAATATAAAAAAAAATCGTCCCTTTTTTGATTTCGATTAAAAAATAAAATCTGAAAAAAGTACTTTTGATTTTCACTTTTTTGCAAAAGAAATCAAGTATCTATTAAAAATATAGTCTAAAAGCTGGAGACGTGATCACGTCGTTATCCGAAATATGGACAAACTTTACGGCAATATGTTCCAATACTAAGGGGTATTACTGCACGGGCGGACACCCTAGTCCCCTAGTGAATACGGGGAGTAGATATTAGAAGTCAAAGAAGCGATTTTTTTTTATTAATCGACGTCATTCAGATGATACTTAAAAATTTATAAATGAAAAATCAGCTAAGTGGATACAAAATGGACGGCGGACGGGGTTAAATAGGGAGCAGTGTCAAAGAAAGTCAAAACTTGGTTAATGCAATGTTGCCAGATTGAAAATTTTTGGCTTTGCTAATAAAATAAATAAAAATTGCGTTTCCATTAAAAGAAAAAAAATCAAAATTAAAGGTGATGCCAATGCTGTAGGGAGATTTTAGTTAGATATGTGAAAAATTCAAAGGGTGTAACTCGAAAACAGAAAAATACAGCCACTCAAGTTTTTTATACATTGTTTGTATTTCAATAAACTATGATCTAAAGAAAAAAAAAATCAAAATTAAAGGTGATGTCGAAGTTGTAGGAGGATTATAGCACACGCGACCGCGCGTATGTTTATAGTAATTGGAACTTTCAAAGGGTTTAACTCGAAAACAGAAAAATACCACCACTCAATATTTTTACACATTGTTTGTAATTCAATAATCTATGATCTAAAGAAACATAAATTAAAATTAAAGGTGATGCCAATGGCGTGGGGAGATTTTAGTTAGCGCCCGCGCGGCATGTTAATTATATGTGGAACTTTCAAAGGGATGTGCTTTTATGTGGTAAATTATCAAATGAATTCAAAAAAAGGGGACTCTTTGACCCGTTTCTATGCCACTGGATTGTTAAATTAAGACAAAAATAATAGCCAAAGCAAGTGCTCACCACAAAATCGAAACCGTGACTACCATTTGAAAAACACACCCTGTATTTATCGGAAAAAAATGTCGGAATTGCTAGTTTTACACAAGTCAATTTTTATGCCATTTTGTAATATTGGCTTTGAGGTATTTTCAGTAGATTTTTTTCGTATTTTATCATAGATGGTGACTGCTATGAAGGCAAACATTATGAAAACTCGAAAAGGGCAGGGCCTTTTGACCCATAAAGACAAATAGGCCATGGCCTAGGGCCTGGCCACCAATAAATGTAGTTTGTTTATTTTGAATATAATACTGGTTTAAAAACTACACTATCTGTAATTTAAAAAAAAATCCAATTTAAAATTATCATCAAACGTATTGCATTTAGTGATTTTTGTACGTCTTTAGAAGTGAATTTTATTCAGGATGATCCAAAAATTACGAAAAGCTATTCAATACGTTATTATTTTTCTAAGGGTTCGCAATAGAGTACTGAAGAGTTCTTTCGCCATTTATGGGACACCCTAAACAATTAATTTTTTAAAATTTAAGCAGAAATAACACTAAAATTCTTTAAAATTTGATTTAGATTTACGATTCACTTAGATTAAGTAAAATGTAAAACTTTATCAAAATTCATGAACATTTCTCAAAAATTAAAATATAAAGAATAATTCAAAGCTCACTTTAAATTCCAGAAAATTCTTCCATTTTTAAGGTAAAAACAAACGAACTTAGCGAAAAATTTGTAATTCCTCATTAGAAAACATTTTATTATTGAAAAAAATGTCTTTTTGAAAATTTTGGGTACGAGTTACGATTTAGTTTGAAATCTCGATTTAAGGTCCGGTTCTGAATATAAACGATGGGCAGAGAAAAACAAAAAAAGCGGTCAGGGGCGGATGGACCATAAGGGAAAATAGGGTATTTCCCGGTGGGTCCGTGGACTAGAAGCTCGTCGGGCTGGTGGTTGAAAGAAAATCTTAATTTACTAAAAAAAATTATTTCCAATAATGCTTCTCAAAAAAGTTAAAAATAATAGCTCAAAAACTTCTGGAATCATTTTATTTATATTTGAATTATTTAAAATAAGTTTTGGTAGTAAAATATATGTTTAAAATTGTAAAAATGTAAGTACATAGAAATAAATTTATTATTATTATTATTAGTTTATATTTTTTATCAACTCCAGATGAAGAGAAAAATGTTTTTTCTTAATTTTCCAATATATTAAAATGATTTTCACAAAGATATTATTTTTTTTAAATTGCTTTAAGGGGGGAGTAAGGTTAATTTGATACAAAACAAGCATATGTATTTTCGATATTTTTTGATTTACGACACAGTTAATATAAATAAAGTTTGGTTCAAAATTCGTAACTGCTATATCCAATTTTTTTGAGAAAATCGCTCGGACGCAGGTCAATTTCAGTTTTAAAAATCCCATCTGTTGATATAAAAAATATTAATGACGTTACTGGTGATTTAGCAATTACGTTATCATCGATTTTTTTAAATGATAAGTCCTCTTTTTTTACTCTTTTTTCGATAGACATTAAAGTCAATTAAACGATGATATAATACATTCAAATGATTCATTTTAAGGAGATGTTATGTGTAGATGGGTGTTGGAAAAATTAAAAGAGAATTTTTCCGTTGTACTTTATCCTTAAATTTTATTATTCAAATATCACGACTAGTTTCGGCTTTCACCATCATCAGGGTGAACTACAAAATACAAAATATTTTTGGACGATTCACATATTTTAAAACGATTTAAATTTTTTTTTTTTAAATCCGAAAAAAATCCTTAAAATATCATACAAAAATTCTTTAAAAAAATTCCAAAAAAAACCTTTAAAAAATTTCGAAAAATGTTTTTTCAACAAATGTATACATTTTAGTATATTAACATCAATGACTGCTACTGTATGTGTGTTGTTAGAGAAAAATAGTAATAATAGAGAAAATGTGAGTGCTTACCGTCAATTAATTGTTGGAAAATTTTTGAAGAGAATTATTTTTTGTAAAAAACATAATTTAGAATTTATTTTATTCGTGAGGAAGAAAATTGTTTGTATTACACTTATAATTTTACTATTTATAAATTTAATTTTTGAGTTAAGTTTCAGGAAGAAAAAGGAGCAAATTAACTTCAGGATAACTGTAGTGTTGGAAGATTATTTATCATGTTTGAACAATGTGATTTATGATGAGATGTCAAAATTTTAATGTAGGTTATAAGTTATAAGTATGAGATGGTTGGAAATAAGTTGTAGAATATTGAAAAGTGCATATATTGGTTACTTTTTAAATTATTTGGTTATGATGTAGGATTGGTAGATGGCGTGTTTGAATCGTTTTCTGATTTTAAATAAGTGAATAAAGGTTTGAAATTTAGATTAAGTTGATCATTTAAGCATAAGTAGTTTGGGATTTTATTGACTTTTTTGATTTCTAAGAATTCTAAAAGGTCTAATTTAAAACTTTTATTTTGGTTGTGGAGCAATTTTGTGTTATTTTTTCAATAAATTTATGATTATTTTCAGTTAGATGTATACCAAAGTAGGAAACTGTATTTTTAGGATGTGTTCTTTGACTCTATTTTTTAATGCTCTTCCTGTTTGACCAATATAAATTGCATTGCAGCTATTACATGCGAGAGAATATATTCCACTTTTATCAAGAAATGATGTAGGATTTTTAGTCATTAAAATTTTTCCAATGGTAATTGGTGCTTTATAAGCTGGTGTTATGTTGTATTTGTTAAAAAGTTTATTAATTTCGAAGCTAAAGTGTCTTTTGAATGTGAATGATTTGTACGAGTTGGTATTTGAATTGATTTAGTGATTAGGAAAAAATATTATTGCTAGAGAGTTTTTGTAATTTATTAAACATTAGATTAATTATGGTATTTTGTGGGAAATTATGTTTGTTGGCGATCTGTTTGATGATGTTTATTTCATTGTTGAAATCATCTTCACTGAGTGGAATTGTGAAGGCTCTATGTATGGAGCTGTTAAAACCTGCTATTTTATGAATGTATGGGTGAAAAGAATCAAAATGTATAATGTTGCCTGTTTGAGTGTTTTTTCTGTAGATTTGATAAGTTATTTTATTGTTAGTTGTATTGTTTGTGGAGAGTTCAGTTGTAAATTTTAGGTTTGGATGAAATTTTTTTATTGTTTTTTGAAATTCAGTGAGTTTTTCGTTGGTATCTTTCCAAAGACAAAAATTGTTAATATCAACTTAATATTAATTTGAAAGATTTAAATGTTGTATTTGATTTTTATTTTGACTGATTTCAATACATGGTAAATAGCTTAAGTTTAAAAGTTTATTCTTTGCAAATTTTCTTACATTTAAATCAGAGCCGTAGCCAGAACCAAATGGGCGGGCATGAAGAAGGCGGGCAAACATTTTTTATTTATTAAAAATAACTTCAAAATAAAAAAAAAATATAATTTCAAAATATAAAAAAATATATAATTCGAAATAAATGCAAACAAAAGTGACAAATTGTTTCTTAAATTGTGGAAAAATTAAAACGCGACCATCATCCTCAATGGGCGTGGGCAGAGGAAAGTATGATCTTTGAAATGGAAACATGTATTTTTTACAATTTTTGTTTCGTTCGTTAAAAATAATCAACTTCCTTTAAATACCAATCAAAGAAATTTAAAAATAGTTGAATATTTTTAACGAATGAAGCGAAAAAAAGAGTTTGCATTTAAAAGATTTTGCGGATGATAGTTATTTTTTATTTTTTACAAAATTTAAGATACCCGTTGTCACTTATTTGCCTTTTTCTCGTCTAATTTGTTATTTATTATGCCAGATCCCAAGTAACAGATCATGGGAAATATCCCTGTGCTCAAGTAAATTTTACCTAATTAAGGAAAATTTATGTAATATTGCCCAAAATAACGACTTTAAAGGCATTTCGTTGGGCATTAGTTAAGGCATTTTTACCTGGTAGACATTTTTACCAATAAGGCGAATACTAGGGAAAATTTACCATTATTTGACCTAATTTATTACTAATTGGTTATATTTCGTCAAAGTTGAAAATAGGGTAATTCTAAAGTAAAATTTACCTAATTATTTTACCTAACGTCGCCTTTAGTCAAATTTATAGAAAAACTTACTGTAATATGACTTTTACAATGACTATTATTAGGGAAAAAATACTTCATAGTAAAATTTTAATAAATTTGGTTGCGTTTCCTATAATAGTAAAATTTCCTTATTGGTCGGAATTAGGGTTTTTATAGTCAATAAATTTAAATTAATAACTTTAGGGTCAAACTTCCTAGTTGGGAGGACTTTAAAGGCATAATTCCTTCTAGGTAATTTATGTAGTGGTGGATGAAGAAAAAATTACGCAATTTAAGACACTTTTTAATTCAAGGTTGTCCACAACTACTTATTGATGTTTAATGTAATATTTTTGTAGTAACATTATGTATACCTCAAAATTGTAAGATTATTGTTAAGTCTAAGGAGTTTAATGTATTCTGTCTCAAACGCATAGCTGATTTATCATGATGGGAAGAACTTTCATAAAATCATATCGGATGTCTACAAAATATTATTACTTATAAAAAATACTACCAGGGGATACAGAAAGAAGTCAAATTGATTTGACATCTACATTTATAATCTTGGTATTCTTCACAGAATTTAAAAGAAACCACTGCAACAAATTTTTAGGTTATATTTTAAGGTTATAGGAACTTCGCGTTTGATCTCAAACGTTCGTGCCCTATTCTTGCATTCAAAGTCAAATTTACTTATTTAGGAAAAAAATACTTCAAAGTATTATTGACTTTGGGGTAAAAAGTTTCAATTTAGGGCAACATTACTATACAGTCAAATTTATAAGAATTTTTTACCCAGTTTCAAAGAAAAGTTACTTAATAGCCTAGAAAATAAGAAAAATTTCCTATTAGGTAAATTTTAGCAATGACGCTATATTTGTTACTAATAAATTTTAGGTTATTTATAAATTTATCAAAGATTAATGATTATTTATACAGGGTGATACAGACCACCCGTGCCACCCATTTATCTCGAGAACGCGTTATCGTACATGACCGAAATAAAAAATTTTATTACCAAAGTGAATCTAAAGAATCCATTGGTGAACTTATTTTTTTCCGGAACAACTCGGAACTATCGGGAACCGGAGGTAACTTTGATTTTTCAAATGGCAACATAGGTCGAGTTTGGTATGGTTTGATAGGTCTTTGAAAAACAAATAAAATATTTTTTTAATATTTTCCATAGTAGAATTTATTCGAAAATCAAAAAAAAAATGGTTAAAAAAAGTAAATAAAAATTATTGCAATTTTGAAGAATTTTGTTTAAATATCAACAAGCATGATATTTAAAGTTGATAAAATATTAGAATTTGTTGAAAGAGTTTATAAATTTATAAAATTCATCAAAATATGCAATAATTTTTATTTACTTTTTTAACAATTTTTTTTGTTTTTCGAATAAATTCTAAACTATAGAAAATATTAAAAAAATATTTTTATAAAAGTTATTTGTTTTTGAAAGACCTATCAAACCATTGCCGTTGCCATATAAAAAATCAAAGTTACCTCCGGTTCCGGATAGTTCCAGGTTGTTTCGGAAAAAAATAAGTTCACCATTGGATTCTTTAGGTTAACGTTGGTGATTAAGTTTTTTATTTTAGTAATGTGTGATAACGCGATCTCGAGATAAATGGGTGGCACGGGTGGTCGGAATCACCCTGTATATTAAAATAAACTTTTTTAAATAAAAAGTTAACAAATCATACGACAGTTCTTTAAATAAATATTTAAAATTGAAATTTCACATATAAAGCTTAGACCAAAAAAAGTCTAACCTAATTAATAACAAAAATTATTTTTAAACAAAGATTTTTGAACGGGGAATTGTATTATTTCAAGGTTAAACCCATAAGTTCACAGAATTTTTTTTTATCGCAACCAAATGTGAAGCATAGGCGAGTAGTTTCCACAACACCCCGAACACTACATAATATAATAATAATAATAATAATAATAATAATAAAAAAAAAAAAAAAAAAAAAAAAAAAAAAAAAAAAAAAATAATAATAAATCATTTATTGTTTTAAGAGCACAATACAGTGTATATGATACTTATAGAGGTATATACAGTAATCTTACAATTTATTTTGTGAACAATCTTAAAACAAAAGGAGCGAGATCAGTGAATACCACTGCTTTTCATCAAGTCCTCAACAAAAAAAAACCAAATAATACATAATGTTAAATAATAATAATAATTAAATGATTATAATAAGAGAGAAAAACCAAAGAGAGTTGTGACGAATATTTACTTAAGAAATATAAACGTATATATGAGTTTAGTTTCCCTAAAGAAATAAAAAGAAGAGAGAAAAAAAAAAGAATGAAAAAGCAATTAATATAAGCAAGATAAAGTGTCCAACTGCTAATCTTAGTACATAGTGATTAATAATATTAAATGAACATTTCTATAGTTAGTTGTTGTAAGTTAGCAGGATTTTTGCAAGTTTAATAAGTATGATTTTAAACTAGTTTTGAAAGCATTTAACGTGTTGTGTGAGAAATCATAGCAGTTATAGTATAGCGCAATGTTGTAGGAGAAGCATCTTTTGAAAATTTCCGAACGATGCTTGGGGATACTTAATGTATTTTTGCGTCTAATATTGACATTATGCACATCAGTTCTATAGGTTATTCGCTTATATAAGTAGGTAGGGCATTTCATTGCAATAATTTTGTAAAAATAACATCCCGAGTGAAATATTCTACGATTTTTCATGATAAGCCAGTTCAGATCGTTTATTTTATGCGAAATTCTATCAAACTTCCTCATCCCGAAGATTAACCGAGCACATGAGTTTTGTACAATTTGTATCCTTTTCGCTGTGTATGAATAAATGCAAAAGTTATAAAGTGGTTCACAATAGTTAAAATTGGATAACACCAAGGTCTCGCAGAGGATAGTTCTATTCTTTAAGGTAAGAAGATCACGATGAAGGTATAAGGATTTTAGTGCAATGAATGCTTTTTGAATAGTACAAGACGTATTATCTCTAAAACGCATATCCGTGTCCATAACTACACCCAGATTTTTCTCGTTAGTTGAGAATTTGAGCAGTTCACCATTGATAAAAAGTTGTAGATTTTGTTCAACAATTAGCCTTTGTTTTTTTGGTCCAAATACTAGAACTTTGGTTTTATTGCTATTTAGAATAAGACCGTGCTTGAGTGAATTATTTACTAGACTAAGTAAGTCGGTATTGATTTTCATCTAAAATTCATACAGTTTTTCGGCTGGAAAAGATATATATAATTGCGAGTCATCTGCGTAAAGGTGGAATTTACAGTGTTGTAGCACATTATACATATTGCTAGTATAAATTGAAAACAACAGTGGACCAAGAATGGAGCCCTGTGGAACCACCGAAAAAATTTCTCCAATGTCTGAATAGGAGCTATTGTAGAATGTTCTTTGACTTCTTCCAGACAAGAATGATTTTATTAATCTAACCGCAGACTCACTGAAACCTGAGTGCATTAAAATTGATGTCATAAGTTCATGATTAACTGTGTCAAAAGCTTTAGAATAGTCTAGAAGAATCAATACCGTTACAATGTTACTGTCAGTAGCAGATGTGATGTCATCAGCCACACAGGATAGAGCAGTACAACAACTAAAACCTGGCCGAAAGCCAGATTGTACATCAGGGAGAATATTAGGTTGGTTATCCAGAAATGATCTAATCTGATTATTCATTATAGTTTCTAGTACTTTTGATAGAGACGGTAGTATACTAATCGGTCTAATTTCATTAAAAGATTTAGGATTTAAAACCTTGGGAATTGGCAAGACAAGAGCCACCTTCCAGTCAGAGGGAAAGTGACTAGAATCAAGACAGCAACGCAAGATATGGACTATATAATCAATTAAATAGGGAAACGAAATGCTAAGCATTTTTGCATCAATGCCATCCGAGCCAGCTCTACATAGTTTCATTTTCGAAAGTATAAGACTAATTTCCACAACCGAGGGTTGGAAGAAGTTAAATTTTCTGTGTTGTGGTATATTACAATTGTTTCTATAAGCTTCACACAGTTCAAGATTAACTGGCGGTAGTTGTAAATTCAAAAAGTGAGAATTGAGGTAGTTTGCATTGCTCAACTCTGTTGGTAGATGGTTTTTCTTTGATTTTGTTTTACCTATACCTAGTGTTTTAAGATTTTTCCAAAGATGTTTGATACTATCCTTACCACCATTAACACTGAAATCAATATAAGCACGTTTTTCATTACGAATGGCTTGGGTAGTTAAATTACGTAACGTTTTATAGTAATTGAAATGAAAAGTTTCCTTAGTCTTTTTATACCTTAAGAGGCCTTGATCGCGTTTCTTCATCATGCATTTTATATTATGAGTTATCCATGGTTTTTGCGGCTTATAATGGTTAAAAGTGGTAATGGGCGCGTGCAAGGTAAACAAGGATGTTAGGTTTTCCTTTAGAAAAGAAATTTTTTGATCAATGTCATCGATATCATAGATTTGGAACCATTGAATTTCCAGAAGATCTCTGACGAAAATGTTACTATCAAAGTTTTTGTAGTTGCGAGTAGTTATGGGAGTATTAAGATTTAGTTTTTCATCAAGAAGTATAGTGCCATCTATAAGATTGTGATCACTTATTTCATTTGCATCAATTACCTTGGTATCAACGACTCGAGTATCATTACCTGTTATTAGTAGGTCAAGTAAGGCATCTTTGGAAGTAGAGCAACGCGTTGGTTCATTAATAAGTTGTCTTAGACTCATTGATTTTAGTAAGGATAAGAACTTTGAGCAATGTTTATTATGAGGTAATAGCAAGTCAATATTAAAATCACCCATGCAGATGAAAAAGTTGTTTCCTAACACAAAATCTGCTATAAAGCTTTCAAATTTATCAATGAATGTATCAATATTGCCATTAAGCGGTCTATATACGACACCCAGAATAATTTTTTTCATACCTCTTTTGATTTCAATCCATAGACCTTCAAAAAACGAATCACTGAACTGGCCCAATATCTTGAACTCAAAAATACTTCTAACAAAAATTGCAACTCCACCCCCACGGCTGCCGCGATCTAAACGGATTAATTTATAACCAGCAACATCAAACATATGGTTAGTTAAAGATGCATCCAACCAGGTTTCGCTGAGGGCGATAGCATCATACTCGTGTGTTGAGATTAGATCCCTAAAAAGCACAAATTTGCTGCGAAGTGATCTCACATTTAGGTGACATATTTTGAATACTCTAGAATGCATAATATCATCGTAAATAAAATAACCTGAATACAATAGTTACAGCTGATTTGAAATAAAATGAATTTAAATTTGGAATATAAATTTATACAAGGTATCTTTTAGCGATTTTTAAAACACAGTGTTTTATTGAAAGGTCCTAATCCCAAAAACTTTTTCTAACGGTATCTTTTAAATTTAAATACTATAGGAGTAAATTAATAATTCAATTTTTTTTTAAGATTTATAGATACAGCGCAACGACTAAATTAAGTTATCGAAATCTGAATGGGAACTGACTGGTACAATCTTATTATCTATGGACACAAGAACTTTACCGTAATTAGTCCAGACTTTATTTTTGCCGTACTTGTCGATTGCTTGCTTCAAGAGACCCATTCTTACAGTAGTTAGGTCTTCACGGATGACGATTCCAGTTCCTTTTAGCATAGCTTTATTTCGGTAAATGTTTTGTCTTGTTTTAATGTTATTCAATTTGACGAGAATGCCTCGCGGTTGTTTATTTCTGTTACCATCTGGTCTACCAATTCGTTCACATTGTTGTATTTGCGATGCCGATATATTAATTTTCAATTTATCACTAAGTAATTTAACTATGGTTTCTTCACACCGCTCATCATCAGAAGATTCCTTAAACCCAAAAAAGCGTAATGAGTTTTGTTTTAGAGATTGTTCCAATGTATCCAATTTGGTGAATAATTCATCATTTTCTTCTTCTAAATCGGCTATGCGGTTTTCGAATTTACTCACAGCTTTTTGAATCAGATTATTAATTTTTTCATCAAGTAGTGCTAGTATTCGATCAGAAATTCTAGAAACTAATGCATCTTCTAGTTTAGAGCTAAGATTCACCTGTTCACCAGGAGTATTAACTGCAGTAATTTGATGCAGGGCGGATTCTCTACGTTTCGCTCTTGTTGAAGGCATAATTATTCCGTAATTAAGTAGACAATAAAAAAACCAGATTACCACAATTCACAACTAGACCATCAGTACTTTAAATTTATTTATTTGCCGACGCGACATGTATTACGTTTAGCAGGACATGTGGATGCTTCGAGCGCACAGAGAATATGAATATAATGCATAATAAATATTAGTAAACCATCATGGATACTTTAACTTATAATGGAATTCATGTTCCAAACATATTTTACTCTAACAAATAAAAGTTGGTAGTCGTTAGCTAAAATCGTTGTAGAACATCTTTATTATTGAGGTTAGGAAATATTTGGGAAATACGTAGTAAATTTTACGTCGGCATTACGTAAATTTAACGTAATTAACTTATAGGTAACTTTCTTATAGGTCGACAATTAGGAAAATATTTCGTCAATTAAAGTTTACGTTATAACGACGTAATTCGTATAAGGCAAAACGACTTGATATATTAAATTTTACGTAATTTTGACCAAAATTGTTACTTGGGATATTAAATAAATATTTTGATAGAAGTTGTTTCTTTTTAAAAGACCTATCCAACAATACCATACTCGACCTAGGTTGCCATCTAAAATTTTAAAGTTACTTCCGGTTTCGGTTACTTTCGGTTTGTTTTGGAAATTACGAATTATACCAAAAGATTCTTTAGGGTCACTTTTGTAGTACATTTAAAATTAATTAATGTTATCATCATATACGACAATAGGTTCTCGAAATAAAGAGGTAGTACTATATACAGGGTGTCCCAATTTGAGTTGCATTGCATGGGCATCTTTGTTATTAATAAAGTTACAGATTTGGTTAAATGAGCAATGTTTTGCAGTTTTTTATACTCACTTAGATGGTTTTCTAAAATAATCAAAAATTCCGAGCCATTCCGATAATAAACGAAAGAAACCGAAAAATTCAATTTTAGAAAAAGTCGATTATGTCGTTAACTAAAAAAGTTACAAAAAAATGTTTCGGATGAAAGTTATTTGTTTGGTAAAGACTAATCTAAATATGATTCTTACAAACATATAACAAACTTGGTTTTCAAGATATCAATAGCAACTTTCTTATTTTAAATGGGCTCATATTAATAGGGTAATAATATTCGTTTAGAAAAGGGCTCATATTAGATTAACGAAAAATCCAAATTTTTCCACAAATAACTTGCATTTTTCTTTTGCTTTTAACAATTTATTACAATCCATGTTTGAAGTAACAGACTATGAAATATTATATATATTATTATATTATTTGAATTAATTTAAGTAAGCCATAACTTTTTGAGAGATCTTCTTTAAAAAATGATCAATCAAGCAGTCACTTTAGATTATTTGATTATTATATTGTTTTTTGTACATCAAGTTTGAATTAATAAGTTTAATTAGTTTATTGGTACATTGATTAATCATTTACAAATAGAAACCTTTCCCCTAACTAAATCAACAATATGGACTTATTTTGGACTTATATCCTATACAAAAATCTAAAAGCACAGCCCAAATTGTCCTTTGTTTAAAGAAGTCCTGTCAAAAAGTCATAGATTAGATAATTTAATTTAAATTATATCAAATATTCCGTATTACTTCAAACATGAAGTAATACATCGTTCTAATCAGAAGAAAATGCAATGTAACTGTTCAAAAAATCAATATGGCGTCCATTTAAAATAATAAAGTTGTTATTGATATCTTGAAAACCGATTTGGTGATATGTTTGTAATAAACATATTTACATTCATCATTACGAAACAAATAACTTTTAGGCGAAATATTTTTTGTAACTTTTCTAGTTAATGAAATAATCAACTTATTCAAAAATTGCATTTTTCGGTTTTTTCCGTTTATCTTTGGGATGGCTCGGAATTTTTAATATTTTTAAAAGACATCTGGATAATTATAAAAAACTGAAAAACATTGACAATTTAACCGAATTTGTAACTTTATTAATAAAACAAAGTTACCCATGTAATGCAAATCAAATTGGGATACCCTGTTTACATACATACATATATACATAGTTTAGGTTAGTTAAAAATAGGTTTTTAAATTTTTAAAATTTTTATGTTTTTAAAATTTCACAGTTACCTGTACCTGAAAAGCTTTCGACAGTCGAAAATTTTTCAGGGCGGGCATTTTGTTTTCCAGAGCAGGCATTGCCAGCCCTGGCCCAGAGCTGGCTACGGCCCTGATTTAAATAGAATTAGGAGAATTTGTTTTTCCAAGTTTATCGAAGTAAAAAGATTTTTTAATCAAAAATTTGTTATAAATGTAATCATTTTATTTTATATCATCGTTTAAGTGACATGAATTCTATCAAAAACGAGTAAAAAAAAGTGGGGGTTTCATTTAAGAAAATATATGATGACGTCATTGCTAAATTACCAGTGACGTCATTAATATTTTTTTATATCAAGAGATGGCATTTTAAAAACTAAAATTTACCTGTCCGAGCAATTTTCTCAAAAAATGCGGCACTTACGTAACAACTGAAGAATATTTTTATGAAGAAATGAGCCAATGACGGTGAATTTCCGCGGACGTCTCAAAAAAAGTATCATTGCGGTGCCCCTCATAACTCATTACTGGATCAACTGAATTCAAAAAACCAAAATGATTTTATTAGTTGATAAGTTTCTGCAGCTAACAACGTCGAGTTTTTTTATTGATTTTTTAATTTTTTACAGCACTCGCAGCAAGCCAAAATAAAATAAAAAATAAAAAAAATAAAAATCTCGAAGTTGTTACTTGCAGAAACTTATCAACTATAGGTAGTTTCATCTGATATGGGACACTATGCACCGGGCAAAGTTTAAACCGAGAAGTTAGTATTCAACAAAAAAATAAAAGTAAAATTTAATAAGAATTAACAAATATGGGAGTATGAAAAAACTAAAAAATTAGACCTTCATAGTTTGTGTTAAGCAACTAAAATTTCATCCGTGTATATATAATAATATAATATTAGGAATAAAATTACTGGCGTATTTTTAACGTGATCAAGAAAAATAATTACATTTTTTAAATAATAAGTTACTAAAAATACACATTTTTTTATTTTAATAACGAATCTCAAGTAGAATGAATAATACAAGCGCCCAGGCGTCAATTCCGCGTTTCTGCGCAGTGTGATATCAGATGATAACTACTCTAAAAAAATCATTTTGGTGTTTTGATTTCAGATGATCCACTGACGGGTTATGAGGGGCACCGAAATGAATCTGAAACGTCTGCGGAGATTCGCTGCCCATGGCTCATCTCTTCATAAAAATAAATGAAAATTTCATAGAATATTCTTCAGAGGTAATATTTATGCCGCCACGGGTTGAAATAATTTTATGTATAATAAAACAAGATTTAACGTCATTCGCTTATTCTGCCCTGTAAATATTTTGGTAAATTTATAATGCGTTTGTTTATCGTAAATTAAAATAAATCGTAATAAAAACTGATTATTCATGTTGAGATATAAACACTATTTTAGTAATGATAACAAGTACTGAGGTTTTCAATTATTGAATAATCCATGATATAGGTAGTTATTTGTTTTAATAAATTTATTATAAATAAATAAAGGTATATCTTTATACAAATAACATTTTTTACAAATTAAAAAGCTAGTGGACTTTCGAATTAACAGTTAATTCATCATCAAGCTAAAACGCAAATGGTTTAATGTAATTAATAAAATAAATAAATAATTAAATATGTAATATAAGAAAAATAATTACGAAAAAAATTTAAAAATATGTTCGTTAATCAAAAATTGATTGACAACAATTTTTTTTGTTTTATTAAAACATTAAAATGGTATTAAAAATAGACTACTTATAGATTAATTTCACTAAAGAATTTGGTTGAATTAAAATTTTCAATATCGTTTAAATTATTTCCATTACGTTTTGAAATATTAATTTCAAAAGATTCAGCTACATTCAATTTCTTTCCCTTGTCTAAATTATGTAAAATTGTAGCGAATGATTTTGGTTTGAAATTGTGATCATGATTGTTTATATGTTCTGCAAATTTTGAATCATTTTTCAATTTTCTAATTGAGTTTAGGTGTTCTTTAATTCTAACATCAAAATTTCGCCCAGTTTGCCCACAATATTCCGCGCCACAATCACAAGTCAGTAAATAAATTCCACTTTTTTGTAATTTATCAATTTTGTCTTTATCATTTCCTAAAATTTGTTGTAAATTTGGTGGTCTACTAAATGAAAAATGAAACTTCTGTTCATTATTTGATTTTTCGACTACTTTTTTAATTTTGAATGAAAGATTATTTATAAATGGGATTGATAAAAATTGTGAATTTGATTGAAAATTTCTATTAGGTTCGCCGATTTCTTTTTGAAAACAAGTTTTTTTAATTTTATTGAAAGTTCTAACTAAAATTTATTTGGGAAAATGATTTCGAAAACCAATGTAAAAAATAATTTCTAATTCTTTTCTAAAGTTATTATAATTAAGAGGAATATTAAATAATCGTTGAAACGAAAAATTAAAAAATGCAAGTTTATGTGAAAGAGGATGATTAGACAAATAATCAATGCAGTGATCGGTGTGAGTCAGTTTTCGATAAATACTAAAATTTAGACAATTATCTTCTGCATTTCTCATTATTAATATATCTAAAAAAGGAATGCAAAATTATTTTCAATTTCATGGGAAAACTTAATATTCTTGTGGATAGAATTCAAAAAAGAAATAGTATCAGATATATTTGTGTCTTTTTTAATGATAGGTACAAAAGATATCATCCACATACCTTACCGAAAATAAACAATTATTCTTGAAAAATAGATTAGAAAACATTAAACTTTCAATTTTGTCCTAATGAATGTATTGAAATTCTAAGTGATTACATTTTTAATTCAAATCTTGATGATTTAACATCAGAAGCCATTTTAGAATTAACTAAAATTGCAATTAATCAAAATTTCTTTCAATTTAATAATCAAATTTATGTGCAAAAGAATGGATTAGCTATGGGACATCCATTATCACCTTTATTTTCAGATATTTTTATGGACAAAGTTTAATTTTTTCTAATCTATTTTTCAAGAATAATTGTTAATTTTGGGTAAGGTTTATTTATAGTAAATTAACTGAGGTTTTATTTATTATAGTTGCTTTATATTTTTTTCGTTGATCGTTTTGTAGTGACATCAGATATTATATCTATATAATTATTCTACTAATTTTATTTACTTTAATTATTATTTGCTAAATAGTTATTAATTAATATTGCCAACTATTATATAAATTGTTAATTTGTTTTCAGGTCGTTTATGTTTAAATTTTAAATGTATTTCATATTAAGTTTTATGTCAAGTCAAATTTATTTTGAATGAACTTTGGGTTCTTACGAAATGTCTTATTCGGCAAATAATTTAGGCCAGCGGATCGAAAATGCAAGTTCAATAAATTGTCATTGATTGTAAGACAGACCAATTTTGTATTTCGTCGAATAAACACCTGTAAACTAAACCCAAAACTTATTATTTGAAGTGCCAAAACCACCCTCTTATTAAGAATTAAGAATCTTCACAACATATTTGGTGGCAGCGGTGGGATTCTTAGAAAAAACATTATTAAAAGGTGGTGAAAATATAACTAAAACACTTATTAAATATCGCTGATATTTAAGTGAGTTATCGAGGAATCTCGCAACGTGGGAATAGCTGAGGCCACACCCAGCTCTACGCGGAAGATTTATTTAACAATAAAAGGATAAGCTGAAGGCTGGAGGTCCAACCGACGGAGGTTTGGTCAATTCCAATATCCAAAAGGAGCAGTTCCCAGGAAGCAGAAGGAGTCATTTTCCTCGAGTAACCAGGGTTGAAACAGCGACGAAGAATAATTAAGGGGTGAGTGTTTCATTGTTTATTCATGAATGAACCAGAGGGTCTCGCAGAACAAAATCTTTTAGAAATTCAAAATCATTTACAAAATCACGAAAATCAAAATCTTTTAGAAGATCCAGAAAATCATAAAATAAATATGCCTTTTAATGCAGATTTTTCTTTAAAATTAATTCCCGAATTTAATGGAAATCGAGAAAATTTACAAAAGTTCATTGCATGTTGCCAAATTTGCTCAAATACGGCAAAAACCCGAAACGATACCGACTTATTTTTAAGAGTAGTTGAAAGTAAACTTCATCCGCGCGTTTATAATTTAGTCAAATACTCGACATATGTCACTTGGGCAGAATTAAAATCGATCTTAGAACAGCAATACTTAGAAAGGCGCTCAGTTGCTCAAATTCAATCAGAATTATTAGGGTGTAGTCAAAAGTTTAATGAAGATGTAAGGTCTTTTGCAAATCGAATAGAGTCCCTAAATTTAGATTTAAATGATGCCTGCATCGCAACTGAAGGCGATGGAACAGAAGCGGCAGCTATTGCGGCAATCAGGAGACTTAACGCAAAAAGTGCTCTTAAAGCATTTACTGATGGCCTAAATAATAATCTCATGTCGATTTGAAAAACTATCCGATGCTGTTGAATCTGCTGTTCTCGAGGAAAGAAGTCAAAATTACAAATTCAAAGAAAATCCGAATAAATCCTTTCAAAAGAATTCAAAACTTCGTTGTTTTAAGTGCCACAAGGAGGGCCATATTGCAGAAAAATGTTTTTCCACAGTTTCTTTCACACCATCAAATTCAAATACAAATTCGTCACCGCAACAATTTCCAAAATATTTCTCGCACCGCGAAACAAACGTAAAGGTCATTTCGGGTGCATATTGTAAAAAACTTGGTCATCATATTAGCGAGTGCAGAAAACGGCAATATAAGAATAGCCAAGCAGAAAAGCGCACAAATCATATTCAATTTCAAAACAACGATCAACAAAATTCAATTTCGGGAAACGAGTCTCGGCCCAGCACGTCAGGCAGTGTGATGGGAAGTCAGTTAAAATCTGCCAACTAAATGATCCTATCTCAAATAAAATTCTTAGTATTGATATATAGAAAATACAAACGCTCAATTTTTAATTGACACGGGTTCTGAAGTTGGTTTAATTAAAATTTCTCACATAAATTATGACGCGAACGTTTTTGTAAAAACCACTTTAAAACTTAAAGGTATTACAAACGAATCAATTTACACCTTAGGAGTTATGAACATGAATATAATACTAGATGAAACCACAACCGTTCAACATCCAGTTCATATTGTACCTAGAAATTTTCCGTTAATAAATGATGGAATTTTAGGTAATGATTTTTTTTCAAAACATAAGGTGACAATAAATTACGAAACTTGCAATCTTAGTTTTAAAATAAATAACCTTCTTCATAAAATTTCTATGCAAAATCCTTTTAAGATAAGCGTTCCATCTCGTACAGAAATTATTGCGAAAATCCCGTCAAAATGCAAGGAAGACAATAAAGTATGTCTGGCTAAAGAAATTATTGAAGGTGTGTTCATTGGAAACTGTTTAATACGTGCTAACTCAGGTCTTTGCAATATTAATATTTTAAATTGTAATGAATACGATGTCGAGTTAAATGATATCCAACTCGACCTTGCTGATGTATGCGATTTTAATATAATGTCATTTAACTCTTCAAATTCAGAAAATACTTCGTCACGCATAAATAAAATTCTTTCACTAATTCGTACATCTCACATGAATTCCGAAGAAAGTGAGTCAATCCTTACAATTTGCTCCAATTATTGTGACATATTTCATTTAGAAGACGAATCTTTAACCTATACTGAAGCGATTACACATACTATTCAAATCTTACCAAATACCCCACCAATTTATGTAAAACCATATCGATTGCCAGAGCATAAGAAAAATGAAATAAACAAAGAAGTCGACAAAATGTTGTCTGAAGGTATAATTCAACCGTCCAGATCTCCGTATAATAGTCCTTTATTAATTGTCCCGAAAAAACCGGACTCCAATCTTCCAAATCTTCGTCGTCGTATAGTAGTTGATTTTCGAAAACTTAACGATTCCACTATGGCAGATGCTTTCCCTCTGCCAAATATTTCAGAAATCTTAGATCAACTCGGTTCATCAAAATATTTTTCAGTTATCGATCTTGCTAGCGGGTTTCACCAAATTCTCTTAGATTCTAACAGCAAAAAGTATACTGCTTTTAGCACGCCAACTGGACATTTTGAGTATAATCGATTTCCAATGGGTTTAAAGGGCTCCCCAGCCACATTTCAAAGACTTATGAGTTGTGTACTTTCTGGTCTAAATGGATTGAAATGCCTTGTATATCTTGATAACATAGTAATTTACGGAACTAATTTAATTCAACACAATTCACGGTTGATTGAGGTAGTCGAAAGACTAAGGGAGAGTAACCTTAAATTAAAAATAGATAAATGCGATTTTCTTCGAAAGGAAATTCTATATCTCGGACACATAATATAAGAAAACGGTGTCAGGCCAGACCCATCCAAAATTTCTTCAGTTCAAAATTTTCCAGTTCCTCAAAATGAAAAACAATTGAAAAGTTTCTTAGGTTTAACTTCATATTATAGACGTTTTATTTCAAACTATTCAACCTTCTCGCAACCTCTAAATCAGCTTCTTAAAAAGGACGTCCCTTATAAGTGGAACCAGGAGGACATTTTAAAGTCAAAACTAACTACTACTCCCATCTTGCAGTATCCAAATTTTGAAAAGGAATTTATTCTAACCACGGATGCAAGTGGTAAGGCAATAGGCGCGGTTCTTTCTCAAAATCACGGTGATTCGGATTTACCAATTTCCTTCGCCAGCAGAATATTAAATCAAGCAGAACAAAACTACTCCACGATAGAAAAGGAACTGCTAGCTATTGTTTGGGCTGCTGATCATTTCCGACCCTATCTTTATGGGAAAAAATTCACGATTTTTACTGATCATCGACCCTTGGTTTGGTTATTTTCTATAAATAATCCAAGTAGCCGACTAATGAGATTTCGACTTAAGTTGGAAGACTATGAATACAAAATCATTCACAAGCCTGGAAAATTAAACACCGTCGCAGATGCACTAAGTCTAAGAATTATACAACAATTTTGTTACTTCAGCCGAATCCGGAAATTCTGTTAATCATAACGTTCACGAAATCGATAAATCTATTCTAGAAAGTTCGAACGATTCCAGTATTGTCAGTTGTATAAGCAGAGATTTTAAATTCATCATACATCTAGTGAAGGAGTCTTAATAAAGGAAACCTTTTATAAAAATTCGTATTCAAGTTTAGATGAGTCTCATGATAGCAATATATTATTTTCGAAAATTCATAACCGTTTCATAATTTTTCTTATTATAAAAAACCAGCATTTTGAAAAAATTACTTATAGAAACCTGTTTTCTGCCTTAATAAACTTAAAAGATTTCTGTCAACTCAATTCTATTCAAAAAATATCCCTTCCTAAACGTTTAACCTGTGAAGATTTCATAAATCTTGACGTTGTTTTATGCATGATAAAATTTGTATTTAAAGACGTTGATATTACAATTCAAATAATCGAAGATGAATCGGAAAGGAAAAGAATTATTAGGGAATTTCATGATACTCCAATAGGAGGACACCAGGGTTTCTCTAGAACGTTCAAACGAATAAAATTATATTATAAATGGGATAACATGTTTAAATATGTGAAAAACTATATTTCAAAGTGTGAATCTTGTCAGAAGAACAAAATTGGGAAGAAGTCAAAAGCACCTATGCAAATTACATCTACAGCTAATCACCCATTTCAAAAAGTATTCTTGGATATCGTAGGTTCTTTAATCTCTACACATAATAATAATCAATACCTTCTTACATTTCAAGATGATTTGACAAAGTTTTCAATTGCTGTACCCTTATCCAATCAAGATTCCGAAACAACAGCTAAGGCATTCGTTACAAATATCATCTGTAATTAGACGACGATGATAAACAATTTTATGATAATCAAATAGAAATTGTTTCGAAAAACGAAAATCATTTATTGGAACTAATGAAAAGACAAATCTCGACTTTTAAAATAACTACACGACCAATAAACAGTACCTCTTTCGAAATAAACGATAAAATGTCCTCTCTTGATAAAAAATTAAACGAAGTTGCGACTTACTTAAATACCACATCTCAATTAATAAACAATACAACGATGCAAATTCTTCTGACCGAGACAGCAGAAATCGTAAATATTCTATTAAATTCTTTTGAAACTGAACAATAAGATTTACTTGAAATTATTGTTTACGGCCATAATGGTAACATGCACCTACTTTTTATGGATCCTAAAAAACTAATAAGCGAAAAAGTAAATTACAATCAAAATTGCCTGAAGGTGTCACGTTTCCATTAAATCCTGTTTTTGAAAATTGCATGGAATTTTTTGGTTTAATTACACCAACAAGTTTTGTCATTTCAAACAAGATTTATTTTTCCATTGGTTTGGCAACAAAAGTATAACATTTTGAAAATAAATTCAGTACCAAATTATTTAGGAAACAACTTTTATTCATTTATTTTGCCAACAAAGCCCTATATTTTCATTGACGATTTAAAACGATTTTATTTTTCATATGATTCGGACGATCTACAACACTGTAAACACATTAGAGAAAATTATGTTATATGCTATAAATTAATGCCTATTTTATCTACACATTCACGTTCAAATTGTGAATCAGAAGTGTTAACAAAAAATACAAATACTAAATTATGTAGTTTAAGAATTTCAAAAATTACCGAAACCATTTTTATGCCACTATCGCAGCAGAATGAATTTTTGTTTATTTCTCCTAAACCAAAACAAATTGATTTGAAATGCGGTGAGACAAAGACAATTGTTAAAATAATAAATATTGGGAAAATATTCATAAATAATTCATGTTCCGCAGTATCAGAATCAATTATATTAACAACCCCTAGTAACAATTTTATAACCAACATAGAGTCGTTTTATTCTTCATTACCACTTTTAAACAATTTCAACTTGTCAAATACTCTACATAGCCAAATTTTAAATGGTTTCTCTTCTACCACAATCTTGAAACCATTGGATCTAAATAAACTAAAAGATGCGAGTCACTCTCTGGAAGCATTGGAAATAGACAATGAAAAACTTATAAAATTCGAAACTCATAAAATACTAATGTTTTCAATGTACCTTGTTTTTATTTTTATTGTTATAATAATTGTATATTTATATTTTAAGTCTAAATGTAAACATTCAGAAAGCGACTCTACTGTATCTGAAAGAGAACATGTTAAAGAGGAAGGAATTGAGATGCAGCCATTGAGAAATGAAAATTGCACCACTAACAGGTACAATTTTCAAAATTGAGGGCGAGGTGTAATGACATCAGATATTATATCTATATAATTATTCTACTAATTTTATTTACTTTAATTATAACTTGCTAAATAGTTATTAATTAATATTGCCAACTATTATATAAATTGTTAATATGTTTTCAGGTGGTTTATGTTTAAATTTTAAATGTATTTCATATTAAGTTTTATGTCAAGTCAAATTTATTTTGAATGAACTTTGGGTTCTTACGAAATGTCTTATTCGCCAAATAATTTAGGCCAGCGGATCGAAAATGCAAGTTCAATAAATTGTAATTGATTGTAAAACAGACCAATTTTGTATTTCATCGAATAAACACCTGTAAACTAAACCCAAAACTTATTATTTGAAGTGCCAAAACCACCCTCTTATTAAGAATTAAGAATCCTCACAACAGTTTATTTAGGAGTATTTTTAATGTATACAAAATCATTCATTAATGACCCCTGTTAATGCATGATTTTTGATTAATGAATGATTTTGGAGGTGCCCTCTGGTGAAGACGTTTCGAACGAAATTTTCTACGAAGTATACGACGATTGTGAATATAGAGTTAATTTATTCTGTTTTAACCTAATTAAAATTATAAATAAAATAAATACAAGTAATTTTAAATACACTTCAAATAATTGGTACGCCAATACATTTTATATTTATTTTATAAAAGTGAGGTTATGTACCCATCAAGTCATCATTAAGTGACTATAGAACTTTCTGATAATAGACAACCTTTTTCGTTTAATTCCACTTCGGTTATGATCGATCGGGTTTGAATTTTTTAATGGTGACATTTCGAAAAAGTCTTGTAAAAATGAAAGTTTTTTCTAGTTAATCAAATGCACGATCAACGAAAAAATATTGTAACCAACTCGTAGGTTAAAAAGCGATTAAAAATGTCGAAAATTAACACACTCGCGTTCCGCTCGTGCTTTGAAATTTCTCGATTATTAATCACCCCTTTTAACCAACTCGTTGGTTAAATAACTATTAATTGATTGATTTGATTGACATTAATGTTTAGTAGTTTTAATAAAAGTCTTCATAATAAAGATCATTTTTCTATTGAGCCTCAACAGGTTATGGGCCCAGTTCGCACATAGAAATAATATAAGCATATATATATTATATTAAAAAAATGGCTCAAGGAATACCACTTATAGAAAAATTAATTGGACGAGAAAATTATAACTCGTGGAAATTTGCAATGAAAGCATATTTAGAAATTGAAGATCTATGGGAATGTATTATAGATGAAACAGAATATATTTAAGATAAAAAGAAAGTAACAAAGACAACAGCAAAAATAATTTTGTCTATTGATCTCATTATTTTTGTACATATTCAAGATACAAAAATTGCTAAGGAAGCGTGGGATAAACTCAAAGATGTGTTTGAGGATTCAGGACTTTGTAGAAGAGTTGGTTTATTGAGAACATTAATAACTACTCAGTTAAACGACTACAAATAAGAGATTCAATAAAAACTAAATTATTACAAGATGTCAACGTTTCAAATCAAGGAAAGTCTTAGGTGATACTTCCAGTGATGGATCGGCGCTATTTACAAGTAAAAATGTTAGAGGTTTTAAGAAATTTAAAGATTTAAGTAATATAAAATATTATGCGTGTAATAAATATGGACATTTTGCATCAAATTGCAAAAATAAAAAATATATTTTCAAGAAAAATGAAAACAATGACAGAGATAATTTGAAATCTTACTGTTCAATTGAAAATAAACATAAAACTTCAGAAGATTGGTATATAGATTCTTGTGAATCATCTCACATGACAGGAAATTTAAATATTATGAAAAATATATCATATGAAAAGAAGAATATAAAAATAGCAAATAATTCTGAACTGATAGCAGACAAAATGGGAAATGTCAATTTGTCAGTTTTGATTAACAGGAAGACAGAAGATATTAAAGCAAAATATGTTTTATACGTACCAGATTTAAAAGCTAATTTATTATCAGTGAGTAAAATAGTTAGTTCTGGGAAGACTGTAATATTTAAAAATGATTGGTGTGAAATAATAAATAAAAATGATGAGATTATATCAAAAGGTATCTTGGAAAATATTATTTATAAATTAGTACAAAGTAAAGAAAAATCTTCTTTATATCTAAATGAGAATATGTATGAAAAAAGTAATTTATGGCATAAACGTCTGGAACGTTTTATCAAAAAGGTATGAGGATTTAAAAAAATTCTGTTTACGGATTAATTGATTTTCAAGATTGTGATCCCAATCCCTGTGTGATTTGTTTAAAAGGTAAACATCACAGGTCTCCTTTCTTATCAAGTAAAAGAAAATCAAAGCATTTACTTGAACATTTATTGATGATTATTCCAGAAAAAAAGTATTTGTTTATTTTTTAACACATAAAAGTCAAGTGGCCACAACATTTGAACAATTTAAAAATATGGTAGAAAATCAAACTGGGAAACGAATCAAGTGTTTAAGAACGGACAATGGTACAGAATATTTCAATGAAAGTTTGAAGAATATTTTAAGAAAAAATGAAATCATACATAACATTACCATACAATCCAGAACAAAATGGTATTGCTGAACGAACTAATCGTACTTTAATTAAAAAAGCTAGAAGTGTGATTATTGGTGCTAACTTATCAAAGAAATATTGGGCTGATGCAATATCAACTGCATGTTATTTATTTAATTTATCTTCAATGAACGCAATAAAAGGAAAAACACCACAAGAAATCTGGTTCAATAAAAAAACCAAGTTTGGAAACTTTAAAAGTGTTTGGATGCAAGCATTTATTCATGTTCCACAACAGAAACGAAAGAAATGGGATGAAAAATCAACAGAAGTTATATTTGTGGGATATTGTGAAAATGTAAAAGGTTATAGAATTTGGAATCTGAAAATTAATAGAATTAAAGTAAGCAGGGATGCTATTTTTTAGAAAATTAAGTTTATTTTAACGCTAATAAAGAAATAAAGTATATAGATTTTCTAGAAGTAGGAAGTTCAGATGAGAAGAATCAGGAAATACAGGAACAAAAAAGTTTTTGTTGAAGAAGACTCAGAAAATATAACAGAAATAAATGATAATAATTTAGAATCAAAAACTAATGAAATTAAAGAAAATGAAAATAAAGAAGAAATAGAAACTAGAAGGAATGGTGAATTAAGAAGGTCATTCAGAAATCGAAGACTGAATCAAAATAATGATTTTTTGTATTCATTTATAGCAGAAAATGAAAATTATTTAGACCCTGAGACTGTTGCAGAAGCTATGCAAAGTAAAAATAAAGAAAATTGGATTAATGCAATGGAACAAGAGTATCAAGCATTAATCGAAAACAAAACATGGGAATTAAAGGATTTACCAAAGAATAAACAAGTTTTAGAAACAAAATGGGTATTTAAAACTAAAAGAGATGAACAAGAAAATGTTGAAAAGTATAAAGCTCGTCTACATATTTACCAACTGAAAACATGCCAGCAGATTTTCTAACCAAACCATTATTTAAAACAAAAAATGATTTTTGAACACAACATATAGGCTTGAGGATTAAAGAAAAATAGTGTTTAAGTGGAAGTGTTGAGATGTAAACACTATTTTAGTAATGATAATCAAGTAGTGAGGTTTTATCTCGGGTTTTATTTATTATAGTTGTTTTATATTTTTAATTGATTGATTTGATTGGCATTAATATTTAGTAGTTTTAATAAAAGTCTTCATAATAAATATCATTTTTCTATTGAGCCTCAACAATTCAAAATAATAACAAGGCAAATTTGCAAGTCAAAATTATCGGCCATTTATAAAATCTTATCACAATGTATAAGCCCAATTTTAATAAATTTGTGGAATTTATCAAATGGTTAATGGCCGAAAGCATGCAATAATCAATAAGATTGAGTATTTTATTTGTTTTTGCTGTGGTATCCAACGTGTAGCCAAGAAGGCATGACACGGATCAAGGATTCGACCAATGCGCTACAAATACGAATAAAATGGTTTACAGTTATCACTCTCAATAAAATAAATGGAATAGTAAATTTAAGTAATATTAAAAACTCACCTTATTATAAGTGTTTAAACACCAAATTAACGGGTTCTTTTTGTTTCTTCAACAAATGTAAATGGCGAATGACGTTGGTGTAGCTGGATGTTGCCCAAGAAGAGCACAGCAGAACAATGTTACAATGAAACTACACGGAGCGCTGGCGTGGGCACTCAACTGGAGGAAAATTTAAAATGAATAACGTTTCGCGTTTGGTCATCAGACGCATCACGTGCGCTATCCCGAGGTTACGGAACGAATCAGTCAACGAAAAATGAGATAAACGGATAAACAAAATACCAAAAAATGCCTTCGAAATCATTAAATGTAATAACATAAATTTTAATTGTTTGTACATACATAAAAGCGATATTTATTTTAGTGGAAGATGAGAATGACCGCGATTTGTGAAGAAAGGGATATGAAGTCTGAAAACTGAAAATACGCGATTGAATGGAATTATCGAGTATTACTATGGAGTATGGATTGAAATAAGCAAGTTTAAACTTATTTATGTAATGTATGCAACTCTATATGCTCACATGTGAATTGTTGGTTGCCTATCATCATACATTTATACTAATAATTTTAAGGATGCTGAAATTGGCTATTATTGCATTTAGTTTTCAGGTCCTGATCGGAGCAATTATTTGTTTTAAGATTCATATTGCATTGGTCCTGTCCTGAAAATGTAACGTTTTCTTTTAAAGTTATCTTTTGGATAGGATTTAAGGTGGGGAATAAACAAAATTTTCTACTCTAGTAAAGGATTTATTTTCAACTTTAACATTGGGTAGGCAGTTTTTGAACAAAGATATATGTTTGGTTGCCGTCGAAATTTTTCCAAAATGGGAGTTTCCTAGAAAAGAAAAAATCTACTTGTGCTTAATTCGACCTTATACTACTAGAAAATCGTTCGTTACACCTCACCGATAGATGGAGAATATCTTTCTGGGAATTACCATAAACATTCTTCACTTGAGAACTAATTTAACTTTCCAAGTTGTGTTTGTTTTACTCCTAAAATTTTTGAAAATCTGAAAGGGAATTAGGAATTATTTCTATTACTGGCTTAGTATGTTTCGGAATGTTTATAGAGTTCCACTTTTATTAGTAAAACTATTACAGGTAGTGTTACCTGTTAAATTACTTACCTGGACCATCATTCATTGTCTTCAGTTTTTCCTTGTTTTTTTGGGCCATCAAAATTTTGAGGAATGTTTAGAACATTATTTTCAACTTTGGAAGTCCATCATATTTATATGACGTCTGTGAGTTTCTTACGTTTCTAAGTTTAAGTTACATGCAATGCAATTTCCTTTGTTGGAAGGAATTATACTGTGGCGCATTTTGGCTTAAACTCCCGGCGTAACCCGCTTAAGGCGTTTTAATATAAATATTAGAGGCTCTACAAGAATTAGGACAGACATTGCAAGGAGTCGGATTTAATATTTTGATGATTTTAGTCCCTTTTTGGTAATTTTTGGACGATAGCTAGCACCTTTGGGGAAATACGTTTTCCATGAATTTTCTTTTAACTCTGACAGCATTGGAACCTCTGGTAGAGAGATTTTGGAAACTATCCCAACGAGAAGCACAAGAGGAGAAATGGCATTTTCTGCTCAGTTAAATTGAGTTCAGGCAATTTAAAATTTTTGGAGTGCAATTTATCATGAAGTAAAGGTAGCCTTTAGTGGGTCTAATTTCGAAATTTTCGGAAATTTATCTTCTCTTTCGATGGTTATCGGTGGATTGTTGGATGTCCAGTGGGATTGATTGTTGGATTTCCTGGTTAATCTGTTTTTTGTACCAACGCCGCCATTTTAGTATTGTGGATTTAATATATTGCCAGTGCTTTTCTACAAAATTATTATTGAATCAGTCGAGCCTATTAACACCCTAAGGTAACAGTTTTGCTTGATCAATTACTCAAATTCGATTTGTTTTCCTTTTGTCCATTTTGGGGTTCAATTAATTTATTTTTATGCCATTGGCATTGTTGGTCTTGGAAAATATAAAAAGGACTATCAGTAGTTCCTAATTCAAAGCCGACCTACTGTAACAGTCAAATTTGACAGTAATTGTAAATATTGTTTTATTTTATTTCACTAGTGGTTAAGCACTAGATACTTGTAAATATTAGTTTAAAAAAAAATTAGGAAATATATTTTTCAAATCTTCCGTCCCAAAAGTTGCATACAGTGTTTTGTTATGAGTCGAATTTAATAAAGTGCACATTCAAATAAATTTTAACAATAGGTTTATTTTAATTTTAAAACGAGATTTCATTTTTGCTTTTAACTCGTCACTTGTAGACTGAACGCGAACGTTGAAAAGCTAAAATTGTTAGTAAATCGGGAAACTTATGTGTCGATTCTGTGCAAACCCGTAAGCCCTTAGGAAACGTATCTATGAGGTAACTATGGAAACCGTCCATTACAACCCATATAACAAACTTTACGGACGTTTCCTTATGGGTCTTATGAGATTGCACAAAATCGACCTATTAGTGTTTTTTCCTATCGCTGTTAGCGGATTAGTTGCTACTATTTTGGAAGTAAAGCGACCTACGAATAGAGATTGGATCAGTTGGGAATATTGGATCTATCGATATTATCGCAATTTGGCGGAATTTGATGGTTGCTTAATGACACCGCGTGTTCGGTCCATTGTTAATGAAATCATTCACTTATTCAAAACCCGACCACCTGGGTAAGATACGTTGATTTAAATTATTATAATTTTCCTAGATTAACTTATTAAATTTCTCGTCAATCATAAATGCACTTGTTTTAATTAATTTGACTACTATAACAAAATGCTGATGTTGTTTGGAACTTTGTAGGTTTTAATGCAGGGTTTTACCACTGTGTTAAGAAAACGTTTAATGAATGACTATTAGTTGTCTATCGATCTAAAGTCGAAATTTTGGTGAAATCCGTGGATTTTGTGTGTTTGGAGCGATTTTGGAATTTACTGTATCGCATCAAATGTCGCCATTTTGTGGACGAGTAGAATTCCGGCTGCTTGAATTTCCTAACGAGGTTAAAGTTCATTTTGGATGTGGTTCCTGCTGTCGGAGTCCGCGTTTGAATTGCTGACCCTGACCGTGGACTACGATTGAACAGAGGATTGACCAGATAAGCCTAAAATTAATCTAAGTCATTTCTCAAAAGTCGGAGTACTTATTACCTATTTTTTTACTTAATTATGGTGGGTAGCGCCCTTAAAAGTTGAGGCGAAAATTATTAACTTTATATTTCAATATTTTCATTTTGCTTATTAATTATTATTATCAATTATTAATTGGATCTTAGATACGTCAGTTGCCCAACAAAAAAAAATTTCTTCGTAAATAAATACGCCTAAATGTTTAAGCAAGTTATAAATATAAATATTTGATATCTGTAAGCGACCTATAACGTTATTTCTCGCAGCTTTTGATATATTTTTTTGTGGTATTAATAATAGTTTAGAAAACCTACACCAATACCGTTTTGGGTTTTGCTAACAATAGTTGTTTTGCAAGTTGGAAGAAGGAAAAAAAATCTGAATTTTAATTTTTTTTTGCTAATTTCATGTTTTTTTGGTTTATTGGAAGACTGATTTATCTACATGGTATTTTGTAAACTTTAATCCATTTATTTTCTTTATCTTCATTACTGTAATTACAATATTTTTTTTTTAAATAAATAGTATATTTTTTTTAATATTCTTGAACCCTCTTTTGCCAACCTGAAACAAGCCTTATCTATTAGGAAAGGTGTAACAAGGTTACAACTTTTATAAACAGAACTTCAATACATAGATCTGAATTGTAGTAAATAAACTTTAAAAAAAAAAAAAACGTTGTTGGTGAGATTGCAAGTTCTTGGTTATTGCAACTGTCGATTTTCTTAAAACCAAGTGGCGCCTATTTTTAATTTAGTATTCACTCACTCCCATTTCCACTGGGTTATAGCCGTGACAGAAAATCTTCTCACCAGTACCGTCACACTACATCATAGGTACGTGAAAAAGAAGAGTACTTATTTTTGAATTAAATTATCGGTATTTTACGCTTTTTATTTGAGGTCTGATATAATCATTTCGGGGTCTGGTTCTGGATCTGGGACGCCATTTTTTTGACAAGGTTTCGTCACCGGTCTTATTGTGTTCTGGCATAAGGCAAGGAGCTCGGAGAGGACCCGAACTGGGAATTGTTTTTTTTGTTTTCATCGTGGGATTAGCTGCTGGGTCCACAGATAAGCCATCATATTTTGTTTTTGCTTATTAATATTTTTTTATTATGAACAATTTGACTATGATCAATTATGGTCAAAGATAATAATAAATTTAATCCTAGTGTAGTTCGGATGAACTTAGATAATCAATCTAAACTGAATCTAAATTTTACATTTTACATGTTTTTTTTCTTTTCGATACTTTATTCAATGTATTGTCTAACTTTTCTTGGTTATAAATATTATTACACTTTGAAATTGAACAATTACCTTAAATCTGGTAGTAACTATTGTTGCGAATACGATTTTTTTTTATTTTAATTAATTAACTTTCGCAAAATATAGTACTATACCTACAGTACAAACTGTGTGTTTATTGTAAAAGAGCCACGTAAGCTTACGCCGGTTAAGAATAAGTTAAGGTTTTATTTATACGCGATAGATTTGACAATAAATTTTGTTAATATTGGACAATATCAATTATAAATTCAAGAGAATTGTTACGGAGATTTGGATAAAATATTAGAACAAAAACACACCAAAACGGAGATTCCTTCTATCCAACTTTATTTAATTTAATAAACAATTAACGCAACATGTTTCAAGGGTACATATCCCTCATCTTCAGGCGCATAAACTAAAAATTAAGGAAATACGTCAAAATATAGTATTTATGTAAACATTAAGATTACGTTGTAACAAAGTGGTGACAAATTGGTAGACTTTAGCATAATTTAAAACGCATAAAATATAATTTAAAATGTATAAGAAGTTAAAAAAGTTAAAAAAGTTTAAAATATATGTATATATAAAATATAAAATAGCACACAAAATATAAAACAGTAATTAAAATTATTATTTTTAAAAGCAAAGTACTTACATCAAAAACGTTCAAGTAAAATATGGAATTAAATAATTAAGTTGACGTTTAACTCGAGACTCAAAACAGGCATAAACCAGGATCCAACAAATAAGTAGATAGTATAAAACAATAATATAATAGTGGAAATTGATCAAAGCATATGTCGAAGGAAGGATTGTCAAATCATAGTCAGTAATCAAGGCTAAAATTACAAAATGGAAATTAATGAGGAGAAACACATTATAAAATTAAATATGAACAAGAAGACTTATCAGGCTAACTCACCGAAGTCGATCACAAAATTAAACATCTAGTCAAAATACAACTTTCATCTATCCTTTTTAACTATATTCCATTTGTGTGCACCATTACAAACATCAAATACTTAGGATGTTCTAAATAATTTAAGATTAAAAATTTTCTTAACCTAAAAAATCCTTATGGCGGGCTTCAGTTGGGATTGAAAGAAGCAAAAGTCACGGAATTAAAAGTGTCAATCGAACCGTAAACACCAGACACAACAAGAAGTGAACTTGCAAACTACAGACAAAACGAAGATTATAAATTATGAAAATCAAATCAAATTGATTGCCCAAATAACAGTGAGATGGGTTGCCTATTGTGGGTGATGAAAATTTAAGTTAAGTAAATCAAATGATAATAAGTTAATGATCATGTAACGCCATCAATTGTTTGTAGAACGGTATGTGACTACATTCTAACTTGGTGTTCAAATTTATAACTTGGTCATTAAGTTCACATTTTAATATTTCGAAGTTTTCTAAATGATTCAATAATTTGGCGTTATCACATGTGTGTAAAATTTTAAAATCTTTATCTATGCTGTGTCTGTGGCCAGATTCCAAAATATGTTCAGCAAAAGCTGACTTTTGAGGGCGATTCAATCTAATTGCAGCCGAATGTTCTTTTATTCTAATCGAAAAGGCTCTACGAGTTTGACCCACATATGAAGCATGACAAGAATCACAAATTAACTCATAGACACCATTCTTGCAACCTTTATCAGTTTTATCTTTATTGTTTTTACAACTATTCAGGGTGTTATTAGTTTTAAATGAAATTTTTATGTTATTTTTGTTAAAAAGTTTTAACAAATCATGGCATTTATTATTAACATAAGTAAGTGATCCATAATTCGGTTGCTCAATTAAAGAATTTTGAGTGTAAGCATTCTTATACAATAATTTTAAACGCATTTTAGAAATAATCTGTTTTATGAGTGAATTGTTACAACGTAATCTTAATGTTTACATAAATACTATATTTTGACGTATTTCCTTAATTTTTAGTTTATGCGCCTGAAGATGAGGGATATGTACCCTTGAAACATGTTGCGTTAATTGTTTATTAAATTAAATAAAGTTGGATAGAAGGAATCTCCGTTTTGGTGTGTTTTTGTTCTAATATCAATTATTATCAACAATCTTATTGGTTTTTAAAGAAAGTATTTCCACCAGTACATAGTAGTAATACAATCTTTTTGTAACTCTTTATGGTAAACGACATTATTATTTTATGTGCAGGATTAATATCTATGCAGGATTAGTCTTAGTTTACGAATTATACATTGAGTTGAGATATTTATATCTTAACTTATCTCAAAGTATTTGGTCGAAAACATTAACTATTATTTTTTTAAATGTATACTAAAATTTTATTGTTTAATTGCTGGCTTATTTGGTGTCCTACGTATCCGCCGAATATTATCTTGGATCGTTCGTACTATTCGTTGCTTTGTAGCACCATTTTAAGCACGAGTTTTTGTATTTTGGAAGCAACTGGCGCCCAACGAGCGCACACCGAGGATCGTTGTGTGAGCTTTTATTTTTTTTGTTCCAACATATTTAGGACACTTCCTACTTCACCAACGGGATGCATACTACTAGATATATTAGCGAAACGAGAAGTCTTTGTCGTCACAAAAACTAGTCTTACATCAACAACACTTCTATTAATAAATAATTAGTATGAATTAGTTTATTTTTTAATACAGTATTACAAAAAGGTTTAGTGAAAAGTCTCAATTAAAAATTACTGCCCTTAATACACGCAAATCTAATAAAAAACTTAATAAATTTATCCTCGAAACATCTAATAATATTATAAAATAGCACTCAATATTATTTTCCAGGAATTACTTATTTGTAACTTCTAATTATCAGCATTGAAAAGTTAATCTCTAAAAAGGTAATTATCTTTTGTATTTAGATTTTCATACCTGAATAAATCAATTAAAACGATTACAATAATGAGATAAATTACAGGACAGAGCCTGGTACTTATGTTAATATTCAAATTTAAAAAACTAAGTATAGAGATTTTGGAACTCATTTATTTGAGTTTAAATTCGGTTAAAACCGTTTTATTTAAATTTACTAAAATTACTAAGTCTATAAAGTTCACTCTTGTTTTAGTGCTTGGAGGAATCAATTCTAAAAACTAGAAATATTAGCAAAAACGTAAAAAATTTTACAGTTAAAAACTTTGTAGATTGAAACCCCCATAAAAATTCTAGAAATTTCATATTTTCGGTCGCTGGCTAGCGGACTACTAGACATTTGAAAAATATGCAATTTTTCTTCTCTTGAGTTCTAGAATTTTAAAGGGGGGTTTCCTTGGAGGTTTCAAAGTTTTTAACTGTCAAAATTTTAACGTTTTTGCTAATATTTCTAGTTTTTAGAATTTATTTTAAAAAACCCTAATCTTTTTAATCAGGCTATGGAAGCGTATTTTTAAATAAACCATGAAAACTAGAAATATCAGCAAAAACCTAAAAAATTTGACAGTTAAAAACTTTGAAGTTTGATATCACCATTTGGGTGTCATATATGATAGTGCGTGGTGAATTATTAGAAGACTTATTTTTTGAGAGTTTATAATATCCCAGGTTGTTTTATTAATATTTTGAGAATTCTTTATCAAGTCATTATAATATTGATTTTTGGCATCAACTATATTTTTTTTGTTGATCTTTTTTTAACTTATTGTATTTATTTTTTAGAGTTTCATTAGTTTTGGATTGGAGAAATATATTTCTTAAGTATTTACCTTCATTAATAATATCTAAAGTTATCCAGGGGCTATCGTTTCCTCTTGAATTTTGTTTTTTAGTAATTTCTTTAAAATGAAAAGTAACGTTAAACAATGTATAAAACCTATTAAAAATCTCCTCCCATTTTATTACGCAATTTTCTTCTGAATAGATATTGTCAAAACTTTCATTCTTGACTAAATCAATGAAGTATCTTTTGTTTTCAATATTCATATTTCGCACGGTTAGTTTTCGTTGACAGTTAATATTGTTACAAATAGTTTTCGTAATAGAGAATTCCACACTTTGTAGATAATGGTCTGATATATCATTTGCTACCGTTTCTGTAAGTAGTTCATCACAGGGAAAAGTAGAAAAAACGTTATCAATTAATGTTTTTGTATTTGCTTGCACTCTTGATGGTAAATTAAATAGTTGAGTAAAACCGTAAGATTCAAATAGGGAAACTAATTTTTGGGAGTTTTAATTATTAGCATTTGAAAAGTTATAATTAAAATCGCCACAAATAAAATGACGTACATTATTTTAACTTGTTAAAGATATTATATGGTCTTCTAATAAATTTAGAAAATCATGTCTTTAGAATTTGGTGTTCTGTACACTCAAGTAATTGAAATTATTAGATTTTCAAATTTTAATATAATGGCAGTTCCTTCGATGGTTTTTTCTTTTATTTGATTATAAATCATATTCTTTAATTGAACTTCAAAAATATTTATAATTAATATTGCTACACCTCCACCTCTGTTAATTTTACGACAGAAGCAAGCAACTAATTTATAATTCTTTATTTTGAAAAAAATAATTTCGTTAATTACGTTAAATTTACCCAAATTTACTACATATTTCCCAAATACAGGGTGTCCCGTTCGTGGTTCACCAAACGTCAAGGTTAGAAAGTAGAGCAAGTTTTATCACGAAAAAACCAAAAAAGGAGGGGTCTATCTTTTATGGTTTGAAAGTTACATGGGTTTGAATTTGGCATCGCCTGTTTTTGTCAGAAATCAGTAAATGATCAATAGTTGCTTAATAATCAACTTTTATAATCAAAAGTTAAATTTTGATGGCTTTTGAAACAGTTGTATTATTAAATAATAACAAAAATGAAGGCGCGCTTCAATTGTAACTAACTATGCTTAGAATCAATTCTCATAGGAGTAAGTTTAGAAGGCTCTAGTGAGTGCACAAAAAGAATTAGGGTTTCAAAATTTTTCATAATTTCTAGAGAATTTAACGAATTTTTAGAAAATTTAAAAAAATATGCCCTAAGTAGGTCATATCTTGGAGAAAATCTTAAAAAACTGCTAAAGAAACATTTTTTTCTGGATTGATCTTATTAAACGATTTGTGTTTTATCATTGTCACCAATGGAAAGAGGATACTTTCACCTTTAAGATTATATATTTTTTAAATCTTTTTTACTAAGTTTTTAAGCAGCTATTGATCATTTACTGATTTCAGGCAAAAACGGGCGATGCCAAATTCAAACCCCCGTAACTTTCAAATCATAAAAGGTAGACCCCTACTTTTTTGGTTTTTTCGTGATAAAATTTGCTCTACTTTCTAACCTTGACGTTTGGTGAACCGCAAACGGGACACCCTGTATTTCCAAACCTCAATAATAAAGATGTTCTACAACGATTTTGGCTCACGACTACCAACTTTTTTTTCTTAGAATGAAATATGTTGGGAACATGAATTCCATTATAAGTTAAAGTATCCATGATGGTTTACTAATATTTATTATGCATTATATTATGTAGTGTTCGGGGTGTTGTTAAAACTACTCGCCTAGGCTTCAAATTTGGCGTTAAAAAAATTCTGTGATAAGTATTTTACCTTGAAATAATACAGTTCCCCATTCAAAAATCTTTGTTTAAAAATATTTTTTGTTATTAATTATATTAAAGTTTTTTTGGTCTAAGCGTTACATGTGTAATTTCATTTTTTAAATATTTATTTAAATAACTGTCATATGATTTGTTAACTTTTTATTAAAAAAACTTTAATATATTAATAATCAATAATCTTTGGTAAATTTATACCTTACCTAAAATTTATTATTAATAAATATGGCGTCATTGCTAAAATAAACCTACTAGGAAATTTTACTTATTTTCTGACCTATTAGGTAACTTTTCCTTAAAACTTGGTAAAAAATTCTTATAAATTTGACTTAATAGTAATTTTGCCCTAAATTGAAAGTTTTTACCTAAAAGTCTATAATACTTTGAAGTATTTTTGTCCTGAGAATAAGTAAATTTGACTTTGAACGCAAGAATAGGACACGAACGTTTGAAATCAAACGCGAAGTTCCTATAACCAAAAAAATTGTAGCAATGGTCTCTTTTAAATTCAAAGGTTCATATAAATTCTGTGAAGAATACCAAGATTATAAATGTAAATGTGGAATCAATTTGACTTCCTATTGTATCCCCTGGTAGTATTTTTTATAAGTAATAATATGTTGTAGACATCTGATATGATTTTATAAAAGTTCTTCCCGTCATAACAAATCAGCTATGCGTTTGAGAAAGAGTACATTAAACTCGTTAGATTTAATAATAATCTTACAATTTTAAGGTATACATAATGTTAATACAAAAATATTATATTATACATCAACAAGTAGTTGTGGACAACTTTGAATTAAAAAGTGCCCTAAATTACGTAATTTTTTCTTCATCCACCACTACATAAATTGCCAAGAAAGTATTATGCCTTTAAAGTCCTGCAAACTAGTAAGTTTGACCACAAAGTTATTAATTTAAATTTATTGACTGTAATAACCCTAAGTTTGACCAATAAGGAAATTTTGCTATTATAGGAAACGCAACCAAATTTACTAAAATATTACTATGACGTATTTTTACAATTAAAATTACAGCAAGTTTTACTTTAAATTTGACTAACAGGACATTTTTACTTTAAAGGCGCGTTAGGTAAAATAATTAGGTAAATTTTACTTTAGAATTTCCCTATTTTTAACTTTGAAGAAATTAGTGATAAATTATGTCAAATAATGGTAAATTTTTCCTAGTATTTGCAGTATAGGTAAAAATGGCTTAACTTATGCCCAACAAAATGCCTTTAAAGTCGTTATATAGGGCAATATTATGTAAATTTTCCTTAATTAGGTAAAATTTACTTAGACTTAGGGATATTTCTCATGATCTGTTACTTGGGGAAGTTTTAACTGACTTTTACACTGACGTTTTACAAATTTAAAATAAACTACATTGTTATTTTACATTATTTTGCAATCTTACCTTTTATTATGGTTATTTTTATATGTCTTACTTGCTAAGAATTACCAATTTTAAAAATTTTTAAGTTATTTTAGCTTTTAATTTGTATTAACATTATGAATGTAGGGAAATGTATACCAGTTGGCTACTAAATTTAGAGTTGTTAATTTATTTTTAAGCACAATTTTTTTTTGTAGGACTGAGTAATTTACTGTGATTAGGGATTATTCAATAAGTGTCAATAACAAAGCTGTTGTGTTTTTTTATGTATTTTATTTTAAAATAAAGTTTTAAACAATAATTGTAAATGTTAAAATTAAAAAATAAAACGTTCTTATTTATACAATTAGCGCTTTTCTAAAAATATTAAAATTTGGAGCAAAGCTATAACACATTTTTTACTTTTGTAAGTACTTTTAGTAATTAAAATTATTGCAAATTTAGAACCAATAATAAAATAACACGGTAATCAGCTGCGTTTTAGTAAAATAATATTAAATTAATAAAACCAAAGCTACCCAGTTAAACCAATCTTCACAAGAGATGAGAACAATTCGGATTGAATTCAGATTTAGGATTCAGTTCAATTATCCAAAAAGTGAATCCAGTCCGACGTGTTTATTTCGAAAACATCCGGACCGAGCCAATCGCTATTCAATTGGATCCAGTACAATCCTGATCGAGATACGCGAGATACAGTAGTCTATGTTAAAGATTTAACAAGGTTTTGGAGCACCATTAACATTTAATCACTACAACAATTTTGGTGCTAAATTTATTAAATTACTATCAACGGGAGCTGGCTATGGTAGAATAAATAAATTTTCTCCTCTAAAATCTAGTAAACACTATAAAATTCAAGGTACTATCTTGCTTTTATAAAAAATACAATTCGTCAAGTATAAAAAAGAATCTTATAAAATTTAAATATTGAGAAAAATTAAGTTATAAAATATTCTGTACTTGCAAGAACAATGAATAAATATACATATACAATTCACATAATGCCCGTGCAGTAGTACAAAAATTTAAAAGCCAGAAAATAGTATCGAAATTTAGGAGCCACTCCAAAAAATAGATGCTTACTCTACGATACATTCTTCTTCAAAGTCCATAGCCTTGCATGAATTCGTTGAGATTGACGAAGCCGTTCAAATGTTCTCATTATATTGGCCCAAGTATTCCATTCCAGTTGAGTGTTGGGGAGTCACTGTCGCCGCCATTGAGCCCGTGTAACTGCACAAACATAAACTGACATATCACATACTGCAACACAGGCCAACCATCCAATAAAGTGAATAATGACAAGGAATAAAATTTTGCAAGGTATGAATGGTTACGTCTGTTTGGAGCATGCTTAAATTATTCAGGAATGTTAGAAGAGAAGAAATATCGCAAGAAAACAGTTAAAACATTTATTAAAGACATGTATAAAATATTTCAAAAAAAATTTTTATCTCGTTCAAGTCTTACTTCCAAGGATTAAAGGATTATCCTGTTGGTTACTTTTTTAAAATTACTTTGCCGAATTTTCCAATTTTAATAATTAACACTTAACATGTTCTACATTGTATACTGTAATTAAAGAATAAAATTAATGCCTACTCTTTATCACCTAAGATACGATTATTGTTGTTTATTTGAACGAATTCTTTTAACAATTCTTACACTTTGATTAATTAATAAATTACTTCGAATATATTGAGCAATTTATAAACATTTATAAAAACTTTTTTCACATTTTTAATAGGTATTTTCGCATCACTTGCTTGGATAATCATCTGACGGTGTATCTCTGGTAGGAACAGGTGATTGTATAATTAGATGTTGGGGTGTTCCTTCATAACTAATTGGTCTATTAATTTCAGGTATATGGGTTTTCAAGAAGGGTTTTATATATCCATCTGTTTGTGGTTGGAAGGGTGTGTAATACTTGTTGAAAGCAACATCTTTAGGAATATCCCTATACAGATCGGAATGGGACAATTCGGCGCGGCCAACTCGGCGCTAGACAACTCGGCGCAGGGATTAGTTTGTTACATAGAATAATAGTTATTTATGCACCAAGGGAGCAAAGTGAGTAATTTAATCCTGAGTGTGGAAATTGTTCCCCGAGACGTAGTCGAGGGCAACAACCACACGAAGGATTAAATGCACTTTGCTCCAGCGGTGCATATTAAATTTTTTGCACTTCCAATTAATTATTTGAACAAACGTTTTCAATTTTGGGATAATCGTGATTTCAAATGCAAATAACTCTACTGAGCCAGACATAACCGTCATCTTATTTAAAAAAATAATTGAACAAGTTGTACCTCCCTTATTTGGTATAATAAATTGTATTGATTGTAATGTTAGAGTAAACGTACATATTTATATTTACTAATTTGTAAATGTACATATTATCTATTAATAAATTTGTGTTGTTTTCTCCAATCTTGTATAATTTTGAAGCACATCGGAAATCTAAAATCAATTGATCGGTTAATTTATGATGATGATTAAATTGTTTAAAATTTGTTGTGTACCAAATATCAATATTCTATTTTGTCCAGGTCCACTATCTGCAAGCAAAAAATTTTCATCTGAGCCATCCGATTTAGTGATTTTTTTGTATTTTTCTGGTATTTCTAGATCCAATAAACTTTGTGGATCTGCAGGAGCACTTGAAATTTCGTTTCGTTTCTTCTAACTAGTTTTTTAAGTGCTATCATATTTGGAAAAGCACCATATGCAGCTTGTGAAAGGGTTGCCGTAGAGTCATTTATCACTTGCGCTGTACCCTCAATCGTTTCTTGAGCACGACTCTTAATTTTAGTAATAACTGCACCTGTTTCAATTTTAGCAGCACAACTGTCGTGACTATGTTGATTTAACCTCTTGACAACAGTTTCGTTTTCCATGTGTATTCTACCCTTACAACGATCCTTCTGTTCACACCGCCAAAATTTTCTAATAGTGTCAGTACTTAAGCGATCAAACACATAAATGTAGCCACAATCCACAAATTTTAATTTATTGCGTTGACTTGTAAGTTTTGCCATTTGTAAAAAGTTAAGGACTTCTTTCTATAACGAATAACTATTAACTAAAACTGTTAAGGCCTGCTAGAGAAATTTGTAAGCCCTATCAAGATGTTTCATAGTTCCTAGAATAATTGTATTCATTTTGTGCTGGCTGTACTTTTTAGTGCTCACCCTTTGGCCAGATGTGACCAAAGGGCTCTTAAAAATTACACCAGTCTACAGCAAATTATTATTATAGCAGACACATGTCTTGTAATCAACAAATAAAGCAAAATATTCAAAAATGAGTATTTTAATAGCAACCAATGAATAAGTCAAATAGTGTAAAAATGTTCAAGTGATACGAACAAGAAGCCAATAGGCAACATCAAGAATCACTAATTAACAATAACTTTGTCTGAAGTCACCGATATTTATTATATCTCTCTAACTTTGGTGGAGGGTCATTAAAAATAAATAAAACCATTTTTTCGGTTGAATAACATTTCTTATTAGCATTAAAATTGACTTCAAAGAACTTAAGTTCTAAAGGGGTTAAAAATTTTGACCTAAACAATTTAAAAATACTATTATAAGGTCATTAAGTACCCAGGTACTTATGTATCTACTTAATTTGTTAAATGCCGCAAGAACCGAGTTTTATGGGTTTCTATAGTAGGTACTATAATTAATCCCACTTTAAAGAAGCAAACAAAAGAAATTTTAAATGCGGCAATAAAATATCTTTTGATTCCAAACTATTAAATTTAAAACCTAGTTCCTAGTCCTAGAATATAAAAATATGCTTGAATGGGAAGCTGTCATATAATAAATATGTAATTTTAAAATACAAACTATTCTTATTTTTTCTTATATACCTAATACATTCAGTATTTTATTTTTGGGCCTATACAGCAAAAAAATATGTTTATTGACTTTAGATTATTTTATACAAAATCATTATCCTATGTAAATACTTGCGCCGAATTGTCTGGCGCCGAATTGGCTAGCGCCGAGTTGGCTCGCGCCGAGTTGGCCGCGCCGAGTTGGCCGCGCCGAATTTTCCTAGACCCATACAGATATGTCAAGTGACTTAAGTCGCAAATTCGATCAGCTAATGATCTTACATCAAAATCTTTCGATGTAAAAGATTGCAACATGAAAACTTCTCCAGTTTCTAAAATACAATTTATTAAACCTCAATTTAAATTAATAATTATTATCATTACCTGATACCCATGCTATTGTAACACCTCCTAACTCACTATCAGAAAATCAAAGCAAAAAAGTACCATTCGTGCATGATGACAACATCTCTTCAGTTTGTTTCTTACGTATGAAACCCATAATAGCACTGAAACAAAAAATAATTATTTAATCTACTTTAGTTTTTTTGTTTTAAATTTTTGTCGTAATTTGTTAAGAAACTCATATTTTTAATTTGAATTAATTTATTATGACTGTGCAGAATGTGGTTTACAGCCATCGCCTCGGCGGATTACAGCTCAAAAACACTCAAATTTAAACTTTTTGGTTTCAACAATTAGTAATTACTAGGTGATAATTGATGACATCTGAATTTGGTTAAATGGGTTTATTTACAGATTTATAATTTACAATGATCCCACATTGGGAATACTGTTGGTTTACAATGTCAACCTGCGTCTTCTGCGATCGAGCGCTATCAGACGACTACTCATTTTTACAGAATCATGCTTGCGCCCTGGCGACACGGCACCAGTCGCTTACAAATCGAATCGCGCACACAAGAAAATTATTAGCGGCGCGAACATAACTCCCGGCCTTGAAAGATCACATGTCTTTCAACATTTGCTCATTTTTCGGAAACGGGCATATCTTGCTCACCGCGCGCTTAATTACGCCACCTTTTGTTCGAACAGAAACTACCCGAGTAATATTGTCCCTTCCATTGAAGGTATCTTCTACACGACCCATTTTCCAGGCCAACGGCGGAAGGTTATCATCTCGTATTAGCACCAATTCTCCCTTCTCGATGGTGTGAATCATCCTGTTCCACCTTTGCCTCTGCTGGAGCTCGCACACGTACTTTGTTGACCATCGGGACCAAAAATCCTGCCGTAATTTTTGCAGATGCTGATAACTGTCCAAGCGATTTACTGGTATACTTGACACATCTTCCTTGAATATGGTGGTTTGACTACGTCCGAGGAGAAAATGTGCGGGGGTTAAAGGATTTAGGTCGGTGGGATCACTTGAAAGTGGACTGATTAGGCGAGAGTTTAATATTGCCTCTATTTGAATTATAACTGAATTCAAGTGTTCATACGTTAGTGTACAATTACCTACAACGCGTTTTAAATGAAATTTTAATGACTTCACTCCTGCCTCCCACAAACCACCGAAGTTTGGAGATTGGGGAGGAATGAAATGCCATTTTATTGAAGCGCAAGCCATGTTTTCGATGATGCTTGAGCCATTGCTGGTAAGAAATTTACCCAATTCATTTAAGGCGTTTGTTGCACCGACAAAATTAGTACCATTGTCGGAGAATATTTCGGACGGGGTACCTCTTCTGGATATAAAACGTTTTAATGCTAATAGGAAACAATCAGTGGTAAGATCCGAAACGAGCTCAATGTGAATCGCGCGAGTGCTAAAACAAATGAACAAACAAGCATAAGCCTTAGTTATACGACAACCTCGGCCTTTCCTGTCCTTCACCTGAAAGGGTCCCGCATAATCTACACCGGACACTTCAAAGGATAGGCTCGGTCTTAGCCTTTGCCTCGGTAGATCACCCATAAACTGATTAATTGACTTAGGCATAACCCGAAAACAAACCGTGCATTCGTGATAGATTTTACGCGAAAGATCTCTGCCACCAATTGGCCAAAATGATTCCCTTACAATTGAAAGTAAGAGTTGAGGTCCAGCGTGAAGATGCTTCTTATGAAGCTGTCTGAAAAGTAACCCAGCGAATATATGTTTCGCGTCAATTACAATGGAATGCTTTTGATTAAATGATTGAGGAGAATTTTCTATTCGCCCCCCGACTCTTATTACGTTAGATTAAGCAAGAAACGGGTGCAATTTTGCAAGTTTGCTAGAATTGTGGACGAATTTGTTTGCACTCAGTGATTTAAACTCGCCCGAATACACTATTTTCTGATGCATTTTGATAAGAATGATCGTAGATTTACTAATTTCGGTTACTGAAATAGGTCCGGAAATGCGATTTTTATTAGAGGTTTTACAATTGTGAATAAATCTGTTTATATACGAAAGAACCCTTTGCAATTTTGTAAGAGATGAATATCTCTTAAAGAGATCGTTTTCAAAAACGCATTTAAACGAAACCAGATGAACTCCAGTTTTCAACTCGGGAACTTCATCGTTGGCATTTACCTTATAAGATACTGGCCAATTTGAAATTGGCAAACGCAGCCAGCACGGACCCTCCCACCACAATTCGGAGCTAAAAATGGCGCTAGCAGGTATTCCTCGGGATATTAAGTCCGCGGGATTATCATTTGAACGTATATGCCTCCAGGAATAAGTTGACGTTGACCTTTGAATCTCGGCCACCCTATTACTCACGAATGTTTTCAAATTTGTAGGAGTAGAAGCCAACCAGCATAAAACTATCGTTGAGTCCGTCCATAGAAAACAATTATTTAGGGTGTCTAAATGCAAAATACTTATTACCTTTTCCACCAATCTTGATAGAATTAAGGCTGCACAAAGTTCTAATCGCGGTATGGTCAGCTGCTTTAAGGGAGCTACTTTCGATTTAGCGCATAATAATCTTACATAATAATTTCCCTGGCTGTCACAGCACTGCATATAAATGCAGGCACCGTACGCGATGGAGGAGGCATCAGAAAAACCATGGAGGTTAATCTCAATGGGGTTTGAACATAAAACATGCCTTGGAATTTTGACTGAATTAAGAAATGGGAACTCGGAAACAAACCTCGTCCATTTATTTTTAATATCATCTGAGACGGGATCATCCCAAGATAATCTTTCAAGCCACAATTGTTGTAGGAGAACCTTTCCGATGATTATCACAGGTCCAAGCAACCCCAAAGGGTCGTATACTTGAGCAATTGTTGCCAGAATGGTTCTCTTTGTCACGATTTCGGGCATAATGATTTTAGCGATTTCATATTGGATTATGTCATTTGCGGGATTCCAATATACTCCCAGGGTTTTAGAACATTCGCCGAAGTTTAGCGGCATTATTTGGAATTTATCGTCATAATTTTGAAAAACCTTCAGAACTGCAGGGTCATTAGACGTCCATTTCCGAAGCGTAAAGCAGCCTTGAGCTAAAATATTTGATATCTGAGCAATAAGAGATACGGCCTCAGAGGAATTGTCTGCACCGGAAAGCAAATCGTCAACATAGAAGTCCCTTAAGATAATGTCCGATGCCTGCGGATATTGATCCCTATTTTCCAGAGCTAATTGCTGAACACACCTTATCGCCAAAAAAGAAGCTGAGGCAGTGCCATAGGTAACGGTGTTCAATTGATATGAGTCTACTGGCAGAGAGGGATCAGAGCGCCACAAAACACACTGCAAATGTCGTTGATTTGGGTTAATTAGTATCTGGCGATACATTTTCCCGACATCAGCAGAAAATGCAACCGCGTGACGCCTGAAACGAGTCAGGATAGAAAAGAGGTCCTCCTGTATTTGAGGCCCAACTAGTTGAATGTTATTTAAGGACACTCCCGAGGATGTCAGAGAAGAACCATCGAAAACTACACGAAGCTTAGTCGTGAGACTATCTTCTTTTAATACGCCATGATGGGGTAGGTAATAGATATTCTTGACAGAATCGGGATCCGACAGTTTAGTCATGTGATTCAAAACCTTATATTCGTCCATGAACTCGGTATACATTTCCTTTAATTTTTTATTTGCTACGAATTTCCTTTCGAGGGAATAGAAACGCTTTTGCGCTTGAGCCCTCGATTCTCCTAATTTCGCCACGGAATCATTAAAAGGTATTGATACTATGAACCGGCCCGCGGCATCTCTTTTGGTGGTTGAAACAAAATGATTTTCGCACTCGTTATGAGAAGGACTCTGCGTGGGTGGTATCTCTTCTATCTCCCAAAACCGAGCAAGCTGGTCCTGAATAATATTTTGTGAGAGGTTGCAAAATGACGTGACGAGTGACGTAGAAGCAGAAGGAGTAGGGCCGGAAACGATCCAACCCAATTTACTTTTTTGAAGGATTGGCAAATTAGGACCCAAGGCGACTTGGCCGTGACATATGAGGTTCCAAAAAACTTCCACCCCTATTAGCATATCGATTTTGGCGGGCTTATAAAATTCCGGATCGGCTAGGTTGAGTTGAGTCGGTATTCTCAGAACCGTTTGGTTTAAGGAGACGTTTGGAAGATCGTCGGATATTTTGGAGATAACTAGGCACGATAAATTACAAGAATAATCTTCGTGAAGTGAAGATACTGTCACCTCACATTTGTGTTTAAAATTGGTTTTGAATTGGTTTATACCAACAACATTAACGTTTATTGGAAATTGCTTAATACCGAACTTAGCTACAAACTCAGCAGTTATAAAATTCGACTGCGAGCCGGAATTGAGTAATGCGCGGCAAGGGTGCAGAAAACCCCTTGAATCGGACACGTGAACGATCGCTGTTGATAGTAGTATTTGGCCTTGTACCCTTGAAATATAACCCGATAATACTCTTTGAGGAGGAACCCCATCAACGTTAGGCTCCGAATCATTTGAGCACCCGGCTGTGTCGTTAGTGGGTTTATTGTAATGCAATAAAGTATGATGCCTAAACCCACAAGATTTGCATGACTGGGAATTACATTCGCGATTTGAATGGCCTTTATAAAGGCAATTGGTACACAATTTAAGCTCCTTTACCCTTTCAAAGCGTTGCTTAGAGCTAAACTTTAAAAAATCGGAACAAACGTATATTTTATGAGCTCCCTTGCAATGAGAACACACTTCTGAAGTTGACACGAATGATCTGCTTGAACCCGATCCAGCTTTATTCTTAAAGTGATTTTTGTTTTCGGGGGCAGAGATCTTTTCGTGGTTTTTCGTTGTGGTTTGGGGGTTAGGTTGCATTTTGTGTAGTACGTTTGCCTTGTGCTTGAGAAATTCTAAAAACTCGTTTAAGGTGGGATATTCGCCAATCTTTTTGGTGGTTTCCCATTCACGAACGGTAGTTGAATCTAATTTTGATTTGGTTAAATGAATGATCATGAAATCCCAACTTTCAACTGGCAATTTTAAGGTTTTTAGAGAGTTAAGATTATTTTGGATGACCCGCAACAAAGAACGAATATCGACCGCGGATTCGCGCTTCATTGGTACAATATTTAAGATTTTTTCCAAGTGACTTTGCGCTAAAATCTCCTTGTTTTCGAAGTTTTCGCAAAGGGTTTCCCACGCTTCATTATAGTTTTCGGAATTGGTATCTATGTTACCTAATACCTCTAGCGCGGTACCTGTTAAGGAGGTTTTTAGGTAATGTAATTTTTGGAGATCGCTCATTTGTGCGTTGTTATGAATAAGACTAGTAAACAATTCACGAAATGACAGAAAATTCTCGAGATCCCCGTTAAATATTGGCAAGCGCATTTCGGGAAATTTCACCGATCTTGTATTAGTATGATTTGTCACGGCACTACCACTGTCAACAAAATTGGTTATACTATTGGTCTCTGTGACCGAAGTATTGCCAGTGCTAGTGCTCGAGACCTTAAAATATTTAATTATTAGGTCTTTTGCCGATGCAACAGCTTCGTAAAATTTATTTTCAAATGATTCTCTTTCATTGATTTCTACTTCTTCATTTTGTTCTTTTTCCTCCAACAACAGCTCAATCTCATCTTGAACCTGAGAATATTGTTCAAATGAAGCTTGTAAATTTGAAAGACGCGTTTCTAACTGTGTTTTATCTTTTTGTTGCAATTCATCGGAATCGTCAACAGAAGTGCTTAATTTTGTTAGAAAAGTAATGAATCGCGTTAAATCCCCCTTTCTTATTTTACGTTTACTTTTTAATTCGGTTAGCTTTTTGTCGCTCATTTTGATTATTTTATTATTAAAAAATATTATAACAATACTTAAATGAAGCACAAGAATTCAGTAATGCGAATTAAAAAAAAATGTATGTTATGATTTTGTATAAAACTTTTGGTTTTTGGCAATATTATTTGATTTGTTAAAGTTAAAAGGTTCAAAGGAATATTTTGGAATGGACTCACCAGCTGTTGCTTACGATGTTGCGCTGCGTCGTCGTTGCAGGTGCAGCTGGGCTGTGCACGTGTTCGGCGGAGTATGGAACTCGACGTGGTTAAACAAAAATGGACCTGATTTGGCGTGGCAAACGAAGCTCTTCTCTGGACTTGCAGATCGGCTTATGATTTCTTCTAATGACTTTTTACACATACTTGTTAAGATTAAAATGGATCAATTTTACCTTGCTAATTGTTAAATCCGGTTCGAAGGACCATGTGCAGAATGTGGTTTACAGCCATCGCCTCGGCGGATTACAGCTAAAAAACACTCAAATTTAAACTTTTTGGTTTCAACAATTAGTAATTACTAGGTGATAATTGATGACATCTGAATTTGGTTAAATGGGTTTATTTACAGATTTATAATTTACAATGATCCCACATTGGGAATACTGTTGGTTTAAAATGTCAACCTGCGTCTTCTGCGATCGAGCGCTATCAGACGACTACTCATTTTTACAGAATCATGCTTGCGCCCTGGCGACACGGCACCAGTCGCTTACAAATCGAATCGCGCACACAAGAAAATTATTAGCGGCGCGAACAATGACAATTATCGTGTATGTTCTATAAAATATTAACTCGTGCAATATCAATCTCTTCAAAAATACCAGTAGTGGATATTGATCAAAGTGGTGTATTAAAATACATCCTTATAAAATTAACAACGATTCCAAATAGTGGTGATACAATTATAAGTGATGTCGCATAGATTCCCCCCGCACTTTTGACAAGTAGCGGGAAAATTTAAATAATTTTCAAATACTTAAACATATATTTAATGTTCTATCTTTGTTAAATATTGTAATTTACAATATTTAATACGAAGCAAACATGTTTCTGCTCTTTATCATTTGGCTGTTTTAACTAAAAGAAAAAAAAAGTTTCTGCCTATTTAGTATATAACATCTTATGGTTACTTACAAAATATTTAATAGGTATTTAATTTCAAATCAAAGTAGTTTAAAAAAGCACTGGTAATGTTCGCAGAGTTCAAGTGTAGTTGGGATACTTTCTTTTTACATCAGTTGCAAGTCACTTATACTAGTTGTATATAGTTTCTTGAAGGCTATAATACTTCAATTTTAAGAAAATACTCGGCGAAATGTTTGAAAAGCGTACTTTTCGCTAGTAAACATTGTATTTTGGGCATTTGTAATCAAAAATTTAACAAAAACGATGCCTAGTTCCAATCAAATTGAATTTAGTTTTCATATAGAATTTTTGTTTTTCATGTAAAGTCTATGATAGGGGCGTACTTTTTGAACAATTATATAAACGCATTTTTTATCATTGTTCAAAATGATAAACAAAAATTCTATATGAAAACTAAATTCAATTTGATTGGAACTAGGCATCGTTTTTGTTAAATTTTTGATTACAAATGCCCAAAAATCAATTTTTACTAGCGGAAAGTACGCTTTTCAAACATTTCGCCGAGTATCTTCTTAACACAAAAACGCATACCGAAAAGTTTTAAAAAAATAGGAGCTAAATCACAAATATTTTATCTATGCACAAACAGAAGTATGACGGTGACAACTAATGAAAAGTAAAGTAACATTTTAAATTAAAAGGGATATTTCTTTTTTACTTTTTAGTAGATACTTGAATAATTTAACCAAATCATCGTAAGACTTTATTTTATATTTTTTTTGATTAAGGGGAAGTACAAAGGATTGTAAATAAAGTTGCCTAAAAAATGAATAAAACAGCACCATCGCGTAGATTCACCTGGAAACATAGGGGCAAAACTTTTTATATGCGTGATATCCTCCACTGATTGTAATTATCATTCGGATATCGAAAATAAGTTTAATGAAACATTAGAAAAGTTAAAGAAATACGGGGATATTAAAGATTAAAACAATTAAAATCTATGGTAATTCCTAAGGATTTGGAAAAGCTGATCAAAAAATTACTACCACAGCATTGAAAACATTTTATACCGATTATAATATCACCTGGAGCGATGACGGTTAATGATTATAATTAATTAAATAAAATCTTACTCACCAACCCAAGGTCCTCGTAAATGTTCTCTAGTCAACTTCATTACAGCATGAAACCATTTCCAAAAACTAAAATTACGATCGGGTAAAGGTTCCTTACAAAATTGAGCCCAACTAAGAGTTTGACTGGCATCGATGTAATTCCCTCTAAACGCCATTTCTCCTAAGAAGCTCAAATTCTCATCGGTTAATGGTATACCAGTTGAAGACCTGAGGCCGGATTTTGTTTGTTGGCGAGTTTTATGAACTAGCGAAAACGTCATCATTTTCCGCCAATTCGTCATTATTTACATTGTTCTCTTCGCCTGAATGATGACGTTTTGGCGAGTTTTAGAATCCGCTATGGAAACAAAATCCCACCTCTGAATATTAAACTTAACGTTACAGCCACGCTAGTCCAAGCAACCTAAAATATATAAAATAAACCAATTTAATTCTGTTTTAGTTAATATTCTTTTAATATTACCTTGTCTGGTATGATAAACGCTGGACGTTCAGGTTCAGAAAACGCGTTATCCCATGTAACGTTAGCCAAAGCATGCGGTTCTTGATTTTCATGCTCGATTACAACAACTGGTAAGGAGATGGTCCAAACGTCATATATTAACTCGCCTCCACCAACACTAAACCGCGATTGGAATAAGAGCGAGAATTTTTCATCCATTACACTTTCCGTTCCTTTCTGCTCGGTTCTTTTAATTTTCTTCAACTGCATGTTTCTAAAACTTACAGACAACTGCCTGGTAGTGCTTTGATACTCCATCGTTCCGGCCTTATTTAGAATTTCACCACTAGCGTCACTGCTTTTGTTCAGTATATTATTTTTATGCAGGAGATTGGCTTGGGTTTCTGATATGATTGTAGCTTTTACTTGAGGAGGGGTCATGTGAATGTCGAGTTTACCACCTAATAAAAGACGAACGGTGGATGTAAACCTTGTGTTGATTTTCATAACTTGCAGGAGATGTTTTTCTATGGTGAAAGTTGATGTTACTAAAGAGGTTAGTAATTGAGTCAAATCTGCTAATAGTTGGGGTATAACACTTGGCTTTCCAGGTGCTTTAAAACGATACTTTTGCTTAAACCTTTCAAGATCTTTGCTGCCGTGTTAACCAAATTACATCAGCCAAACTTTCACACCTGCAAATCGAATTAATTAGTGAATTAAAATACTCAATAAATTTTTATTTACCATTCTTGAATTGCGTCGAGGTTGCTATTAAAATTTGCGCCATTTCCTGCCAATTGCTGTTCTCGTCCCCAACGAATTATTTCACCCAAAACTTTCGACTGTAGAGAATTTAAAAGCTGTAGGTTTTCTTTTAGTTTTTCATCAAGAATTGAGCCACTTTGCAATATACCAGCAATCTAAAATATATTAAAATTAGCAACAACAATATTGAAAAACTGTAATGGCTTACTTTTTGTGAAAGAACATGCTGTAATTGTTCTCTTTCTTTAAGCATTTTCTGTAATAATCGAGCTGTTTGTATTTGTATTTGTGTTATGTTTAATATGTGCTGTAAATAAAGCATAATTTTATAAAATTATTATGGCATATTTGATGTATTTAGTGAAAAACTTACCACTTAATATTGATTTTTCGCTAAATGAAATAGCAAGAGCTTCTTGTTTTTGTTCTATTCTTCGAAGATCAGCACCTGTCTCCTAAAAATAAAAATAAGATTATTTAGTGAACATTTTGAAATAATTTTTTTGTGTAAAAGTTTAAAAATAATATTTTATTCTATGGCGCAAATCTTCTAATTTGTGTAGCTGCTGAATTTAAGATATGCATATTCGCCATTCCCACAATTCCATCTCCACTTGGTGCATGCACTAAAGCCATTTCTAATGCCAAGCATTGTTTCACATAATTGTACAATCTCATTGGAAACGCACTGAAAAATATTTTATTTTTAATTTGCGTTTACTTGAAAGTGGTTAATTATAACAAAAAATGTATTTTGTACTATACCTATAATTCTGTCGCAGCAATTTGGCTGTTTCTGTCAGTTTAAGTTTTGTAAAAGAATTTTCTTCTCCACTGTCCATTCCAGCTGCTTGGTTTTCAATTTCTTGAATAAGCGAGTTGACCAAGCCTTCAACAAATTGCTCGAATTGTGGATTATCAGCTCCAAAATCAACGTCAGTGCTAAAAAAAATATTAAAATGTAGGAATTTAATTTTTTTTAAGAACACTTATTTACTGAAGAATCAAAATGTTTTACCTGATAAAAATTGATTTTTGGACATTTTCTATTAAAAATTGAACAAAAAAATTTTAATTGATCCTAAAATTAAATTTATTTTTCATATAGAATTATTGTTTTTCATGTATATTCTATTATAGGGGCGTAGTTTTGGAAAAATCTAAAGTTGATTCAATGATATCCCTTAAGTAGGATTTACCCCCCCCCCCTCCCAACAGGTAAATATAGTCTGTTACAATGGGGAAGTAAAACAGACATCTTCAGTAATTGGTGGTATCAAAATTAAGTAAGTAAATAAGTTCCATAAGCTTAAAATTTTCTTGATTTAATGAAATAAATGGGATTTATATTTTTTTAATAATAGACTACATTTATCTCGGGAACCTCAACCCAGTTTGAATTCGGCTTGGCTTGACATCTACCATTTGAAATACATGTAAAAGGTCAAATCAATCCCGCATTCAAGCTGGCTTGACCGGGCTCGAGCTAAACGTAGTCACAGGCATTTGGTTTTCTAACTAGTTTTTTAGGTGCATGAATATATCAAAGAAGCAATTTCCAATGATGATTTTAAAACAATTCTTTCTTAAATAAATTAATATCTTTTTCTGGAAACACATATTATCCTTTTGACAAATTATGTAGATTTTGAATATTAAGTTAGTTAGGATTTTGAGTCTGGGTTAATGTTGTCTTTTACAACAAAAAAACACATATGTTAATAAATAATATCCATTTATTAATTTTTAGCCCGTAGCTAATATAGACTTCAGAAAAATTTGTAGAATGTGTAAGTTCTTTTAGTTGAAGTATTATTTAATTTGAACTGCCAACTTTATTGTTTTTTCATTCTTCTCCTCTTCTCATTTGAGTTTTCGGTCATATTTATGTGGTTCAATCTTCAACATTACAGCCAGTTGAAAATGTATGTAATTTTGTTTTAATTTAAGTCTTCATTTTACTAGTTGAAACTGCATTGACAGGGATACAATAAAATTGCAGTTATTTTGGCTTTAGTAATTTTTTTGTTCAGATTCCTTCAACTTCAAAATTATTCAAAGGAGCTTCTTCGGTAGGTCCTTTAAACGGGAAGAAAGCTAAGTACTTGCAAAGATTTTTGATTAAGCTTATAAAATTTTGTAAATGAAAACTAAAGTGTTTTTTTACTTTTATAGGTATTATTAAATAGGTGTTGTATAAATATAATATTGTAGAATAAATATGAATAATTTGACTCACCTTTTTTATTAATTAAAATAATTTTAAACAACAATTCTGCGAGTTAATTTCCCCACATGACTCAATTTGTTGTAGCTTTGGCCGCTGCCACCAATTTTATGTTGTGACTTAGGCCGCTGACACCAATTTTATGTTGTAGCCTTGCTGCCGGTTTCTTTAGGTATGCTGCCACCAGGTTATTACGTAACCAACGAACGTTAATTTGACACTTGAACAAAAATTTCAGAAAGGAACTTACTGCGCGGAAAAATTAGGAGCGTTTTTCTTTGAGCGGTGATTTTATGGTAAAATCAAGAACCGAAACTAGGAGAAACGATTTGTTTTTAGACTAAGATGATAGAGTTGAGAGAGAGTTCAGAGAGTGTCTTGAGAGAGATTTTAGAGCCTGCTGTTCTGCATATCGTTTTTTTTTATACCCTTCTTCGAAAGTGGGAGGGTTGGCTCCCAAATTTGGAAGAGGGCTTGAACATTTATCTGGTTTTTAGGCAACTCTGTCAACAACAAATAGGGTTGCATAAACACATATTAAACTTAAATAATAAATTTTACTAACTAACTTAATTAACTAAAAGCTATTGTGATTGTTACTTAAATTTAAGTGACTACATGTGTTGCGCATGAATTACTAATATCTCTAGTTCTAGTTGTGATATTGGCTCGCGACCTATATCATCCGTTTTCGTTTTCTTGATGTATTAATCTGGAAGTGGTTTCATTCGAAATCACACATGTGTAAATTTTAATTGTTTAATTAAATGAGTCTGCATCCGGTCATCGAAACTATTCGTCGCAAGGATAATGAATTTTATTGTCCGGTCTGGGATTTCCAGGACCGATGAGACCTCATGCTGCAAACTTTCTAGGAATTTTTAAATACAGACAAATTATGGTAACGGAAGTATTATAAAAGGTTTTATGATGAAATTTGTGTTGATTAATTCCTTCTGGTTATGTATACCTGAGGGTATATAACAAATTCTTCATCACCTATCTCCTTGTCAACTAACCCATCCGCAAAAAATTTCTTCTGGGTTGGGAACATTGTTGAGAATTAGGATATTGGGCCAAATTGCATAACTTATCAGAATGTCCTCAACCTTATGTGGACTGTATTGAAAGTCCTTTACACTAAAATGCATCAGAAGTGGGTCTTAAGTAAACCAATGGAGTGCTCAACGATGCATCGAGCTGATCTATGAGCTCTGTTGTATCTAGTTTCAAGGGAAATAATTCCATAAATCTAAAAAGATGTTCTTTGGATAGAGAAAATGTTCCTAATGCCAGAATAAGTTTACTTGAAATTATCAACAACACGAGTCACAGATGACCCTGTTAAAATCACACCATCAACAACATTAACATTTATACAAAAGATACCTAAATGCATACCTTCGCAGTGCGAATATAAAAAAAAATACAACCAACAGTAATATTCGTGGGGTTATGCAAAACCATTTAGGCTTATTCGTTTCAGCATAATATTATGTGAATCGTGGTATGATGGTTAGTGGATGGTAAGTGTTTTTTGACATCTGACTTATCTCACTTACCATTTCCATTTAATATACACGGACCATAGTTAGTTGTTTGACATACTACGATCACTTACCATGTTAAGCGAAAATGAATAGTATGTATAATTCTCTACTTACCACTGCCAAACGAATAAGCCTTATGTTGTCATTTAAGGGTTAAATTTATTTTTACCAATTTGCCACCATTTACTTTGACATAATCACTGTAATACACTAATGGATGCATTATTTGGATAAAAATCCTTCCAATGCTATTATAAATTGATTTTTACTAAAAATTTAGTAGTTTACCAATTATCTGGCGCGCCTCAATAGCTCAAAAACTCAAAAGCATCAATTACGTTCCTCAAAACACACATTTTTCTGTGTAAATAACATCTCTCCACCTCATCTGCCTTCATTACAGGCAAAAACCTCTGAAAAACACTAAACGGGCTAACAAAAACTATAAATCACAATCAAAACTATAACGTAACACTATAAATCACAATCAAAACTCTAAAATTACTATAAATCGCAATTAAAACCGTAATTATACTACTATCAATCCCGATATTGCTATAACTATGTTGAAATGTATTATGGACAACATTTTAATTTCAATTTTAAGGTTATGTTGTTTGTTTATTTTGATTTGGCATGTTTACTTTTACCGACGTGAAGTTCGCCCGTATTCGAAATATCGAGTGTAAATCATCGGCAACTCCGCCCCTTTTCACTTCGCTAGCGTTATGCTGTGAAATAAAACACCGATTCTTCGCCATACGCGATAAATAACAGGCGAGTTTTTTCGCCCTACAATTTTTACGCTAGCAAAACAAAATCCGGCCTCTGATTTGGAAAAAACTCTTTATATATTTTTACTTAGGATTGTATGTAAAAAATGTTTCCTTAAATTTTTTTATTTTGGATTAATATAATAGGAATTACGTTCGGAATAATTAACCAAGGTAATTTTTCAGCAATAATCGAACTATTTTTTAAAACATCAATTTATTTTGATAATTGCACCAACGTTTCGACTACAATTGGAGTCTTAATCATGGCTAAAAAAAGGGTAACAATACAATTTCACTTGGAATTTCTAAAAATACAGTAATATGTACAGTTGCTGGCTCGAAGAAATAGGACACAATAGACGGCACGAGTAAATACGAAGCAAAATGCGCCGACGCGACTTGCTGTGCTCCGCGTAAGAGCCGGAGCTAATTCATTTCTTAAAATCAAGCAGCCGCATACGAAACTCCGCTCGCAGGTCGCAGTTATCATGACCGGCAGACCTTCAACGCAATTCAATTAATCGAATTCATTCGGCGGCGCGGCGCGCTAAAAATTATAATAAATGGCTCACAGTAATTCTGCTAAATAACATTTCATTTTACTATTCTCTCATTTTGTGATATTTACAATGTCAATTAATAGCTAATTTCTAATAGGTATTTTGTCGCAAATTTACTAAAAATAAGCATAAAATAAAAGCATTTTTATATTTTTATACATATTTATTATTTATATATTTGATAAACAGAACTGATTAAAAATAGGTAGATTTTTGGTCAACATTTTGTAAAAATTTTTGAATTAAATAAACCATAATTTGAGTTTATAACATTAAATAATTTAATAAATACATAAAATAAATTACTATTGCGTATTCATAACAAAAAATTACATAAACAATAAGTCCCAATAAATAGAAATAATAATAGATAAATTATTGTTCGTAATTTGTAAAAAAGAGTCAGAAGGCAAAAGCCAACATTTATAAAAATGTCACTTTAGTTCCAATAATCTATTAACAAATTAACAATTTTATGAATGAAATAAACTAAAACTTAGCCTTATAATATTAAAAATTTACCCTGATAAATGATAAAAACATAATAAACATATTTACAAGATATTATACAGGGTGAGTTTTTAGTGCGAAATCGGAAGATATCTTTTATTTTAAGAAATGCAAAAAAACTTAAATTACAAAATTGCATGATTTATGGATGCGCATATCAAGAAATTATTTTTATCTATACTGGGTGTTTCGTAAGTGGAGCTCAGGTTATTCCATCTTTTTTTTTAATGGAACACCCTATATATTTTTTTGATATTTGGATTAATATTAAGTTAAAGAATACAACGATATTTATTTTGAAAATTTGAGTGTGCTCTTAATTTTTTATCGGAAATTTTCTATAAAATTTATCACATTTAGACATATTTTTAGAAATTTATATTGGCCTTATTATAAACATTTAAACAACAATTTTTATGTCATTTTGAAACATGCACTTCGATGTATTTTTAGTATATTTTTTTTCGAACTTATCATAAATGGCGGCAGCTATGGAGGCGACAAATATGAAAACTAGATATGGATGTATTTTAATTTTTTTTAATGGAACACCCTGTATTTTTTTACAAAATATTGTTCCTCTTTAAGTGTTCTTTAACTTTTATACAAATCATTTTTCGCTAAAATTTTGTAAAAATATGTCGAAATTTGATAAATTTTATAGAAACTGCACGAAAAAAATTAAGTGCAAATTCAAATTTTCAAAAAACAAAAAATAGGAAACCAAATTTTGATTTGACTTAAATATAAATACTATAATATCTTCATATCTTGTAAATATCTGTAAATATATTTATTATGTTTTTATCATTGATCAGGGTAAATTTTTAATATTATAAAGTTAAGTTTTAGTTTATTTTATTCATAAAATTGTTAATTTGTTAATAGATTATTGGAACTAAAACAACATTTTTATAAATGTTAGCTTTTGCCTTTTGACTTTTTTTACAGATTACGAACAATAATTTATCTGTTATTATTTCTATTTATTGGGACTTATTGTTTATGTAATTTTTTGTTATGAATACGCAATAGTAATTTATTTTATGTATTTATTAAATTATTTAATGTTATAAACTCAAATTATGGTTTATTTAATTCAAAAATTTTTACAAAATGTTGACCAAAAATCTACCTATTTTTAATCAGTTCTGTTTATCAAATATATAAATAATAAATATGTATAAAAATATAAAAATACTTTTATTTTATGCTTATTTTTAGTAAATTTGCAATAAAATACCTACTAGAAATTAGCCATTAATTGACATTGTAAATATCATAAAATGAGAGAATAGTAAAATGAAATGTTATTTAGCATAATTATTGTGAGCCATTTATTATAATTTTTAGCGCGCCGCGCCGCCGAATGAATTCGATTGATTGAATTGCGTTGAATGTCTGCCGGCCATGATAACTGCGAGCGGAGTTTCGTATGCGGCTGCTTGATTTTAAGAAATGAATTAGCTCCGGCTCTTACGCGGAGCACAGCAAGTCGCGTCGGCGCATTTTGCTTCGTATTTACTCGTGCCGTCTATTGTGTCCTATGCCTAGCTGATTTAAACTGTACAGGTAGACACATTGTGGCAAATATGCACGAATAAAGATTAATGAAAAACAATCAACATTTATTTTTTTCCTTAAGTAAAGAAAAAGAATATATTCTAATTCATTTGTGCCTTATTTTAGGAAATACATGGTTCATTTCAGATTTTGTAATAAACTCACCTCATTATAATTAAAAATTGAATATGTTAACACAAAGAGAATCGGACATTTCCTGGATTACATAACAATAACTGTGATAATCGGCACTTTTGAGAAGAAAATTCATTAATAAAACCACAGATTTTGTATAACATTTGTTGCTCAAGGCCAGAGATTGAATGCGCTTATTTACCACAAACACAACACTAAAAACGTAAAATTATTGAACGGTCAATTCTTGAAAATTGAATTTATGAGTCCCGTAGGATAGTTATTAAGTTTTAATTTATTCCTTAAGTTGTTAATGTTTACTGCATGAAATTTTGGGTCCGACAAAATTAAAATTTTTTTTGTAAAACTGGATGATAATGTTAATTTTTTGGTTGATAGGATGATTAGACAAAAAATTTAGCAATCTATTTGAATCGGAGGGTTTAGAATATAAATTGACTGTAATTTTGCTATCTTTATTGTAATTATTTATTAATAGAAGGTCCAGAAAAGGTAGACAGCCTTGATCTTCTACCTCCATTGTGAATTTAATGTCCATATTGATAGAATTGAAAGTTTCCAACAAGTTACCTAATTGTTCTGAAGGAACAATCGTAAAGCAATCATCTACGTATATTAAAAAGATGAGGGGATCAAAATTCAACCTATTTAATGCCTCATTTATGATGTCATCCATAACCAAACTTGCTAGGATGGGACTGAGTGGGGCCCCCATAGGGCTGCCAAAAACTTGTTCATAGAATTGTCCATTATGCATAAAATAACTAGAATTGAAAGTGTGTTCAATCAATTTAATAAATAAGGTTTTATCAATATTTGTAAAGTTGCTAATTTTGTCCCATTGTTTATCTATGACATTTATCACTGCCTCCTTAGTTATGTTAGAAAACAGTGAAGTCACATACAATGACACAAGCTTATAACCAAATGGTACGTTAATGTTGTCATGTTGCCATGATTAAGACTCCAATTGTAGTCGAAACGTTGGTGAAATTATCAAAATAAATTGATGTTTTAAAAAATAGTTCGATTATTGCTGAAAAATTACCTTGATTTTGGATTAACCAAATAAAATCTGGAAAAGGGACTGATTTTTTTAATATCTTGACTGCTGGTCTGATTTTGAAAAAACTTTTTATGTAGTTTTACTTATGACTGTATGTATAACAAAATATATAAAGAATGAGCCCTTACATTTTTTTGTTTTCGATTAATAATAATAATAATAGTTTATTATCCAACAGCAAGCAGCCTATTACAGGATAACATATAATATAATATAACATTTAAAAATATATAGTTAATAATAAGTTGGTTAAAAATATATATATAAATAAAATAAAAGATTATACATTGACAATATACGAGTATACAGACATAATACGAACTAAAATATAACATTATGTTGCGCTAAAACATTCATGTATTACCTTTTTATACTTAATAATGTCATTAATAAATATATCAACAGAGTCTTGAACATCATGATAATTACGGTACATCATGTAAAAAGGAGAGTTATTAAGATAATTCGTTTGAGCAGTGACGTAGTAAAATGTACGAGTCGATCTCGATGCTAAGCGTGGTACTGTAAAATTTATGAGTTCTAACGAATTGGAATCATCAATATAATTGTGAACTATCTTAAACAAATACAGAATTGATATAATTTTGTGGGTGTCAGCTACCGTTATGTATTTAAATTCTCTCAACAACATATCATAAGGATGATCTTGATTTGGATAAGTGCCATGCTTCCGATAGAATAACAATCTCAAAAATTTTCTTTGAACCTTTTCAAGCATATTTACATACTTTTCATAAGAAGGGCACCATATTACAGAACAATACGTCATTTTACTAAGAATGTATGAGCTGTAAAGCATCTTTAAGGTATCTGCACTAAATTCTTTGGTATTTCTAGCAATGAAACCTAGAGTCCGAAAACAAGATTTTGTAAGGTTTTCTATATGCTGATTAAAAGTTAACTTAACATCAAATTCTACACCCAGATCTTTAATTTCAAAACATCTGTTTAAACTTGCATCATTAATTAAGTAATCATAAAATAGTGTTTGAGTTTTACGACAATATGACATAATACAACATTTACTAGTATTTAATTTTAAACCGTTTTTGTTACACCATTCAAATACTGTATTAAGATCTTTCTGAAGTTGATCACAATCAAAGACACATTGTATAGACCTGTATATTTTCACATCATCCGCATACAATAGAATAAAACTTTTAATTTGAGCAGCTAAATCATTAATAAATAAAACAAATAGCAAAGGTCCCAAATTCGAACCTTGCGGCACACCACTGGTAGCTACATAACAATTAGAATAAAATCCGTTATAACAAACCTTCTGAACCCGATTTGACAAATAGGATGATAACACAGAGATTATATTGTATGGTATCTCAAATTGAACAAGCTTCTCAAGTAAGATTTGATGTGACATTTGATCAAAAGCTTTAGAAATATCTGTGTATATAACATCAACTTGTTCATTACTGCTCATACTTCCAAATATGTATTGAGTGAGATTCAAAAGATTACTAGAGGTTGAGCGTCTACGAATAAAACCATGTTGATAATTACTAATATGAACATGTACTCTTGTATAAATTTCATCACTTATGATACTTTCGAACACCTTTGAGAAGTTGCTCAAAATTGAGATGGGACGGTAATTTAAGATATCCTTTTTATTGCCAGATTTATACACAGGAACCACCCTCACTTTTTTCCATATATCAGGAAAAATACCTGTTTTTAAGATTAAATTAAATAAATGTAAAATCGGTTTAACAATTACAGGTGCGCAATCTTTGATTATTAAAGATGGAACCATATCCATTCCCATGCTGAGAGATCCATTTAGCTGCTTAAGATTCTTCATGACTGTTTCTTCATTAAGAGATAGATCACCCATACACTGTCTTGAGATTTGAAAACTGTCATTAAATTTATCAGTACGAAATACACTCTTGAAATGTTTTGCGAAGGAATTAACTATGTCATTGGGGTCGGTAATAATTTCACCTTCATAAGACATCGTACCCGGAATCCTTGAAGAATTCTTAATGTTGTGTAAGTATGACCAAAATTTACTTGGGTCTGCATTCATGTCAGCTTCTGCACAGCGTACGTAATTTGTTCTGGCAATGTTAATCATATTTTTTAATGTTCTTCTCTCCGTAATAAAAGTTTCTTTATCTTCCATACTTTTGGACCTGATAAATCTTCTACGGGCACAATCTTTACTCTTAATCATGTTTATTATTTCCTTGTCAAACCAAGGCGGATAATTTGACATTCTTTTGTTTGCTCCTGTTCTTGGGACATGCAGTTCAAAAATGCTGTATAGTTTATCATAAAATACTTCACAAGCAGCGTTTACATCATTCTGATTTAATAAGTTATCCCACGAAACTTTACACATACTATCATAAAGATTCAGAAAATCTGCTTTCTTAAAATTAAAACTGCGAGTTTCGGATAGTTCAAAATTGGATATTGATTCTTCAGTCAGAAATAAAGAAAAGTTTAATGCTGGGTGATATATGTCCTCATTGACCAGGGGTATAGGTTCTCTTATAACCTTACATTTAAGATGACTAGGTGTAAGTATTAAGTCTAATATTCTGTTCTGAGAATTTTCAACCCTATTATGTTGCTCGAGATCACAAAAATTTAGAAAGTTATTTAAACATATTATTTTGTCATCACTTACATACTGATATAAACTGTTCTTGTAGTTTGGTAAATTAAAATCGCCCGCCATTATAATATTAGGTGAAACAGGGCATAATGATGATTCAATCTCTTCAAAGAGTGTATTGTAATGTATAGTTGTCAAAGAAGGTGGTATATAACAGCATAAGAGAACGATGGAATTCCCTTTAAGTAAAAGTTTTACAGCGGCAACTTCAATATTAGGTATAGATAAACTTATTTCTTCACAACTAAACGTGTTCTTAACCGCAATTAAAGCTCCTCCGCCTTTTTTATTTTTCCTATCATTACGATATACATTATAATTTTCAGTAAACAATTCATTATTAAAGATATCTTCATCGAGCCAAGTTTCCGTTAAAAAAATGCATCATAAATATTCTCCGATGTGCTCGTGTTAGTTAAAAAATTAATTGTTTTCGTTCGTAGTCCACGAACGTTTTGATAGTAACATTTAAATTTATGTTTAGCTTGCTGTTGGGAGGTATTTAGTTTTTTGGAGGTTTAGGTACCACTTTGGGCGAATTATTGATGTACTTAAGCATTAGATTATTTTCACCATTTGCTTTTCTTTGTTTCAACTCTTCTAGGCACTGTTTTAATTCTTGACGCTGCGTGAAGGTTCTATCAGGCTGAGCCTTGATATTGTTTTGGAGTTTGTCTTTATTTCTTAATACAAAATGGACCTTGTCTGGGCTTTGAAAAACAACTTTTAACGGACGTAAGTTATTATTCCGTTTTCCAATCCTAAATACAGTTTTAATATCAGGATTGGTGAAAATGGGAGTCAAGATCTCTTTAACTTTGGCGAGATCAATAGAAATCCGTTCATCAGCTCCATCGACAACACTATCCGATTCAAGAACATTATATAACATTAGATTACATTCGCGCTTTTTCCGGTTTTCAAATTCTGCAATAAGTTCACCCTGTCCAAGTTGCGAAGATGCTTGATTATCCGTACTCAAGAGGTTTTGTTCAATGTTATTTACTTTTGTTAACAGGCTGTGGACGGTTCCTCTTAACTCATTGTTTTCAGCTTTCAATTTTTCACAGTCATCTGACAAGGTTTTCAAAGTGTTAATAACTTCTTTATATGTGTTGAAATCATTAACCAATGTATTTACAGATGTTACCAGACCTTTGACGACAGTATTAAGTTCGACCAACAGTTTCCTGTCAAGTCCAAAATCAAAACTAGTTGTTGCGGAAGCTGAAGGTGTATTACTTTGGCTAAGATCGCTTCTATCCACTAAGTTACTTTCAGTGAGCAAGCAGCAATCAAATTCTTCTTTGTTTATAAACTTGCCATTCTTTACTCTCCCCGCACAACTCACATGATAAATAGCGTCACAGCGTACGCAATCAATACGAGCTTTTTTAACGGTAGAAAAACATTTGCGACATTTTTCTACAGTCTTATCTTTATCACCCATGATTATCTTGCTAAGGTACTCTTATGTTAACATAAAATTATCTTAGAATAAAATTTAAAATTTGGTAAAAAGACGGGGACACTCTTCACATCTGCTGGGTCGTTAGCAGTGACTAACAAACACACAAGAAGACCTCGGAATATGGGCAAAAGTGACAAAAACAAAGGAAAGGATTAACACAAAAATTCAACACAAAATAATATTATAAAATACGAATAATAAAAATTTCAAGAGATCGTGAGATTTGAACCGCAGACCTTCAGAATGAAACTCTCAAGTCAGGCGCCTAAACGCTCTAGACCGGAGCTGTTACTTTGCTGAGTTCAATTGAAATTGTAACAATATAAAATGGCATAAATTATTCACTTTTAACAATTTAGTTTAATATGCAAAATCTCACACAAACGAATTGAGGTTAAGTTGTGGTTCGATCATTAATTAACAAAATACCTGATTATATGAGAATTTTGCACAAAACCCACAAGTTTTTTAAGAGTTTATAAACTAAAGTCTATGCACCAATTACTACTGGTTTAAATTTTTACAGAAAACTCGAGAAACGCGTTAAAACACAGAACCGTGATAACTTGTTTATATGAAATATTATTATATTAAAATATAAAATCTGAGAAAGTGACTGATTTTTTAATTTTTTTCATTTCTGTTCTGATTTTGAAATAGTATATTATGCAACGAGCTAGAAAGTGACGAATTTTGTGCGAGTGTGAAAATAGCAGAACGAGGCGCTAGCCAAATGAGGATATTACACGGGCACGAAATCAACTTTCTTGCGAGTTGCGTACGAGTAGAGGCAAAGGGTGCATCCTGGATCCTCCCCCTTCTCCTACCTTTTTCCATAAGCCACCATTACCCCCACTCCGCCTACCAAGATTTTACTCCCCCCACCACTTTCCTTCTTACTCCCCCACCACTTTCCTTCAAGGTCAAGGTCAAATTATAGGTCAAGGTCAAATTAGAGGTCAAGTTTAAGGTCAAATTAGCGGTCAAGGTCAAGATCAATTTAGAGGTCAGGGTTAAATTCAATCATAAGGTCAAAGTTTAACTAGATGTTAAGGTCAAATTCAATCATAAGGTCAAAGTTCAATTGGAGGTCAAGGTCACATTATTGGTCAAAGTCAAATTAGTGGTCAAGGTCAAATTAGAGGTCTATGTCAAATCATAGGTCAAGGTCAAATTAGCTGTCAAGGTCAGTTTGGAGGTCAAGGTTAAATTCAATCATAAGGTCAAAGTTTAATTAGATGTTAAGGTCAAATTCAATCCTTAGGTAAAAGTTTAATTAGAGGTCAAAGTCAAGGTCAAATTAGAGGTCAAGGTCAAATAATAGGCCAAGGTCAAATTAGAGATCAATGTAAAATTAAAGGTCAAGGTCAAATTAGAGATCAAGTTCAAATTCATTGCCAAGGTCAAATTAGAGGTAAAGGTCAAATTATAGGTCGAGATCAAATTAGAGGTCAAGAATGATGAAATTGCTTTTGATGCATTTTATACATTAGACAGATGTTCATATAATTCGCATTATAAATACGTTATCAATTTTTTGATAAATTTGTTAAGAATAAGCTTTATGTCAAATAAGAAGAAATATGACAGGAAGATCATTTGAGTTCTAGTATTCGTCTCATTTGTTTCATTTGTTTCATCTTTAGACAAAGTGAAAAATTTATAGTAAAATTAATTAAATATGGGATTGTAAGTATATTTAGATTTTTATAATTAAAAAATTATTTACAATATTTAATAAATTAACTTCACATTTTATTTTATTAATTTTATTTTTTTTTCCTAATTTAGGAACACACCAAGTTCGTTTCTGATAACCGCCAATGATAAAAGTTTAACAATGGTTAAGTTAGAATTGGTATGTAAAGTGTTTTTACCATTTTCATCAAAAATTGAATCAACTATGGGTTTTCTATTAATTCACTTCCCATACTCCACAAGAATTGACACCATAAAGGAAAATTTAGGTGATTTGCCAATAACAATTAAAAGAATCGGAGAAAATTGCGACATTATCACAGTTACGGAAGCTTTCAATATTGTTGAAAGATATAATAATAAAAGAAAAAATGATAATGGCAGCGCAAGAAAGAAAATAAAAGTACTGGAAAACAGGATGGTTCAGCCATCGCCAAACGTAGACTTAACTTGAGGACTAAATTCTGTTTTGGAAAGTATTTTAAATACAAATTAATTTTGATTTTTTGATTTACATTTTTAATATCTATCCCAGATATAAATTTAAATTAGATATATTTGTGACACATTTATAACATTTATTTAAATTACAAATTTTATAATTGTTTCCTATATATTCTTGTGTATTATATATTTTCCAATATTCTTGTGCAGAATGTGGTTTACAGCCATCGCCTCGGCGGATTACAGCTCAAAAACACTCAAATTTAAACTTTTTGGTTTCAACAATTAGTAATTACTAGGTGATAATTGATGACATCTGAATTTGGTTAAATGGGTTTATTTACAGATTTATAATTTACAATGATCCCACATTGGGAATACTGTTGGTTTACAATGTCAACCTGCGTCTTCTGCGATCGAGCGCTATCAGACGACTACTCATTTTTACAGAATCATGCTTGCGCCCTGGCGACACGGCACCAGTCGCTTACAAATCGAATCGCGCACACAAGAAAATTATTAGCGGCGCGAACATAACTCCCGGCCTTGAAAGATCACATGTCTTTCAACATTTGCTCATTTTTCGGAAACGGGCATATCTTGCTCACCGCGCGCTTAATTACGCCACCTTTTGTTCGAACAGAAACTACCCGAGTAATATTGTCCCTTCCATTGAAGGTATCTTCTACACGACCCATTTTCCAGGCCAACGGCGGAAGGTTATCATCTCGTATTAGCACCAATTCTCCCTTCTCGATGGTGTGAATCATCCTGTTCCACCTTTGCCTCTGCTGGAGCTCGCACACGTACTCTGTTGACCATCGGGACCAAAAATCCTGCCGTAATTTTTGCAGATGCTGATAACTGTCCAAGCGATTTACTGGTATACTTGACACATCTTCCTCGAATATGGTGGTTTGACTACGTCCGAGGAGAAAATGTGCGGGGGTTAAAGGATTTAGGTCGGTGGGATCACTTGAAAGTGGACTGATTGGGCGAGAGTTTAATATTGCCTCTATTTGAATTATAACTGAATTCAAGTGTTCATACGTTAGTGTACAATTACCTACAACGCGTTTTAAATGAAATTTTAATGACTTCACTCCTGCATCCCACAAACCACCGAAGTTTGGAGATTGGGGAGGAATGAAATGCCATTTTATTGAAGCGCAAGCCATGTTTTCGATGATGCTTGAGCCATTGCTGGTAAGAAATTTACCCAATTCATTTAAGGCGTTTGTTGCACCGACAAAATTAGTACCATTGTCGGAGAATATTTCGGACGGGGTACCTCTTCTGGATATAAAACGTTTTAATGCTAATAGGAAACAATCAGTGGTAAGATCCGAAACGAGCTCAATGTGAATCGCGCGAGTGCTAAAACAAATGAACAAACAAGCATAAGCCTTAGTTATACGACAACCTCGGCCTTTCCTGTCCTTCACCTGAAAGGGTCCCGCATAATCTACACCGGACACTTCAAAGGATAGGCTCGGTCTTAGCCTTTGCCTCGGTAGATCACCCATAAACTGATTAATTGACTTAGGCTTAACCCGAAAACAAACCGTGCATTCGTGATAGATTTTACGCGAAAGATCTCTGCCACCAATTGGCCAAAATGATTCCCTTACAATTGAAAGTAAGAGTTGAGGTCCAGCGTGAAGATGCTTCTTATGAAGCTGTCTGAAAAGTAACCCAGCGAATATATGTTTCGCGTCAATTACAATGGGATGCTTTTGATTAAATGATTGAGGAGAATTTTCTATTCGCCCCCCGACTCTTATTACGTTAGATTAAGCAAGAAACGGGTGCAATTTTGCAAGTTTGCTAGAATTGTGGACGAATTTGTTTGCACTCAGTGATTTAAACTCGCCCGAATACACTATTTTCTGATGCATTTTGATAAGAATGATCGTAGATTTACTAATTTCGGTTAGTGAAATAGGTCCGGAAATGCGATTTTTATTAGAGGTTTTACAATTGTGAATAAATCTGTTTATATACGAAAGAACCCTTTGCAATTTTGTAAGAGATGAATATCTCTTAAAGAGATCGTTTTCAAAAACGCATTTAAACGAAACCAGATGAACTCCAGTTTTCAACTCGGGAACTTCATCGTTGGCATTTACCTTATAAGATACTGGCCAATTTGAAATTGGCAAACGCAGCCAGCACGGACCCTCCCACCACAATTCGGAGCTAAAAATGGCGCTAGCAGGTATTCCTCGGGATATTAAGTCCGCGGGATTATCATTTGAACGTATATGCCTCCAGGAATAAGTTGACGTTGACCTTTGAATCTCGGCCACCCTATTACTCACGAATGTTTTCAAATTTGTAGGAGTAGAAGCCAACCAGCATAAAACTATCGTTGAGTCCGTCCATAGAAAACAATTATTTAGGGTGTCTAAATGCAAAATACTTATTACCTTTTCCACCAATCTTGATAGAATTAAGGCTGCACAAAGTTCTAATCGCGGTATGGTCAGCTGCTTTAAGGGAGCTACTTTCGATTTAGCGCATAATAATCTTACATAATAATTTCCCTGGCTGTCACAGCACTGCATATAAATGCAGGCACCGTACGCGATGGAGGAGGCATCAGAAAAACCATGGAGGTTAATCTCAATGGGGTTTGAACATAAAACATGCCTTGGAATTTTGACTGAATTAAGAAATGGGAACTCGGAAACAAACCTCGTCCATTTATTTTTAATATCATCTGAGACGGGATCATCCCAAGATAATCTTTCAAGCCACAATTGTTGTAGGAGAACCTTTCCGATGATTATCACAGGTCCAAGCAACCCCAAAGGGTCGTATACTTGAGCAATTGTTGCCAGAATGGTTCTCTTTGTCACGATTTCGGGCATAATGATTTTAGCGATTTCATATTGGATTATGTCATTTGCGGGATTCCAATATACTCCCAGGGTTTTAGAACATTCGCCGAAGTTTAGCGGCATTATTTGGAATTTATCGTCATAATTTTGAAAAACCTTCAGAACTGCAGGGTCATTAGACGTCCATTTCCGAAGCGTAAAGCAGCCTTGAGCTAAAATATTTGATATCTGAGCAATAAGAGATACGGCCTCAGAGGAATTGTCTGCACCGGAAAGCAAATCGTCAACATAGAAGTCCCTTAAGATAATGTCCGATGCCTGCGGATATTGATCCCTATTTTCCAGAGCTAATTGCTGAACACACCTTATCGCCAAAAAAGAAGCTGAGGCAGTGCCATAGGTAACGGTGTTCAATTGATATGAGTCTACTGGCAGAGAGGGATCAGAGCGCCACAAAACACACTGCAAATGTCGTTGATTTGGGTTAATTAGTATCTGGCGATACATTTTCCCGACATCAGCAGAAAATGCAACCGCGTGACGCCTGAAACGAGTCAGGATAGAAAAGAGGTCCTCCTGTATTTGAGGCCCAACTAGTTGAATGTTATTTAAGGACACTCCCGAGGATGTCAGAGAAGAACCATCGAAAACTACACGAAGCTTAGTCGTGAGACTATCTTCTTTTAATACGCCATGATGGGGTAGGTAATAGATATTCTTGACAGAATCGGGATCCGACAGTTTAGTCATGTGATTCAAAACCTTATATTCGTCCATGAACTCGGTATACATTTCCTTTAATTTTTTATTTGCTACGAATTTCCTTTCGAGGGAATAGAAACGCTTTTGCGCTTGAGCCCTCGATTCTCCTAATTTCGCCACGGAATCATTAAAAGGTATTGATACTATGAACCGGCCCGCGGCATCTCTTTTGGTGGTTGAAACAAAATGATTTTCGCACTCGTTATGAGAAGGACTCTGCGTGGGTGGTATCTCTTCTATCTCCCAAAACCGAGCAAGCTGGTCCTGAATAATATTTTGTGAGAGGTTGCAAAATGACGTGACGAGTGACGTAGAAGCAGAAGGAGTAGGGCCGGAAACGATCCAACCCAATTTACTTTTTTGAAGGATTGGCAAATTAGGACCCAAGGCGACTTGGCCGTGACATATGAGGTTCCAAAAAACTTCCACCCCTATTAGCATATCGATTTTGGCGGGCTTATAAAATTCCGGATCGGCTAGGTTGAGTTGAGTCGGTATTCTCAGAACCGTTTGGTTTAAGGAGACGTTTGGAAGATCGTCGGATATTTTGGAGATAACTAGGCACGATAAATTACAAGAATAATCTTCGTGAAGTGAAGATACTGTCACCTCACATTTGTGTTTAAAATTGGTTTTGAATTGGTTTATACCAACAACATTAACGTTTATTGGAAATTGCTTAATACCGAACTTAGCTACAAACTCAGCAGTTATAAAATTCGACTGCGAGCCGGAATCGAGTAATGCGCGGCAAGGGTGCAGAAAACCCCTTGAATCGGACACGTGAACGATCGCTGTTGATAGTAGTATTTGGCCTTGTACCCTTGAAATATAACCCGATAATACTCTTTGAGGAGGAACCCCATCAACGTTAGGCTCCGAATCATTTGAGCACCCGGCTGTGTCGTTAGTGGGTTTATTGTAATGCAATAAAGTATGATGCCTAAACCCACAAGATTTGCATGACTGGGAATTACATTCGCGATTTGAATGGCCTTTATAAAGGCAATTGGTACACAATTTAAGCTCCTTTACCCTTTCAAAGCGTTGCTTAGAGCTAAACTTTAAAAAATCGGAACAAACGTATATTTTATGAGCTCCCTTGCAATGAGAACACACTTCTGAAGTTGACACGAATGATCTGCTTGAACCCGATCCAGCTTTATTCTTAAAGTGATTTTTGTTTTCGGGGGCAGAGATCTTTTCGTGGTTTTTCGTTGTGGTTTGGGGGTTAGGTTGCATTTTGTGTAGTACGTTTGCCTTGTGCTTGAGAAATTCTAAAAACTCGTTTAAGGTGGGATATTCGCCAATCTTTTTGGTGGTTTCCCATTCACGAACGGTAGTTGAATCTAATTTTGATTTGGTTAAATGAATGATCATGAAATCCCAACTTTCAACTGGCAATTTTAAGGTTTTTAGAGAGTTAAGATTATTTTGGATGACCCGCAACAAAGAACGAATATCGACCGCGGATTCGCGCTTCATTGGTACAATATTTAAGATTTTTTCCAAGTGACTTTGCGCTAAAATCTCCTTGTTTTCGAAGTTTTCGCAAAGGGTTTCCCACGCTTCATTATAGTTTTCGGAATTGGTATCTATGTTACCTAATACCTCTAGCGCGGTACCTGTTAAGGAGGTTTTTAGGTAATGTAATTTTTGGAGATCGCTCATTTGTGCGTTGTTATGAATAAGACTAGTAAACAATTCACGAAATGACAGAAAATTCTCGAGATCCCCGTTAAATATTGGCAAGCGCATTTCGGGAAATTTCACCGATCTTGTATTAGTATGATTTGTCACGGCACTACCACTGTCAACAAAATTGGTTATACTATTGGTCTCTGTGACCGAAGTATTGCCAGTGCTAGTGCTCGAGACCTTAAAATATTTAATTATTAGGTCTTTTGCCGATGCAACAGCTTCGTAAAATTTATTTTCAAATGATTCTCTTTCATTGATTTCTACTTCTTCATTTTGTTCTTTTTCCTCCAACAACAGCTCAATCTCATCTTGAACCTGAGAATATTGTTCAAATGAAGCTTGTAAATTTGAAAGACGCGTTTCTAACTGTGTTTTATCTTTTTGTTGCAATTCATCGGAATCGTCAACAGAAGTGCTTAATTTTGTTAGAAAAGTAATGAATCGCGTTAAATCCCCCTTTCTTATTTTACGTTTACTTTTTAATTCGGTTAGCTTTTTGTCGCTCATTTTGATTATTTTATTATTAAAAAATATTATAACAATACTTAAATGAAGCACAAGAATTCAGTAATGCGAATTAAAAAAAAATGTATGTTATGATTTTGTATAAAACTTTTGGCTTTTGGCAATATTATTTGATTTGTTAAAGTTAAAAGGTTCAAAGGAATATTTTGGAATGGACTCACCAGCTGTTGCTTACGATGTTGCGCTGCGTCGTCGTTGCAGGTGCAGCTGGGCTGTGCACGTGTTCGGCGGAGTATGGAACTCGACGTGGTTAAACAAAAATGGACCTGATTTGGCGTGGCAAACGAAGCTCTTCTCTGGACTTGCAGATCGGCTTATGATTTCTTCTAATGACTTTTTACACACACTTGTTAAGATTAAAATGGATCAATTTTACCTTGCTAATTGTTAAATCCGGTTCGAAGGACCATGTGCAGAATGTGGTTTACAGCCATCGCCTCGGCGGATTACAGCTCAAAAACACTCAAATTTAAACTTTTTGGTTTCAACAATTAGTAATTACTAGGTGATAATTGATGACATCTGAATTTGGTTAAATGGGTTTATTTACAGATTTATAATTTACAATGATCCCACATTGGGAATACTGTTGGTTTACAATGTCAACCTGCGTCTTCTGCGATCGAGCGCTATCAGACGACTACTCATTTTTACAGAATCATGCTTGCGCCCTGGCGACACGGCACCAGTCGCTTACAAATCGAATCGCGCACACAAGAAAATTATTAGCGGCGCGAACAATTCTTATGTATTATGTAAAAAAAAATATTTTTACAGATTTAATAAATTATAATTAAATTATTTTTTTTTATTTAATCCACTGACATACAAATCAAATCAAGGTCAAATTCAATCATAAGGTCAAAGTTTAATTAGACGCCAAGGTCAAATTAGGGGTCAAGGTCAAAGTCAAATTAGAGGTCAAGGTCAAATCAAAGGTTAAATTAGATGTCAAATTAGATGTCAAGGTTAAGTTCAAGGACAAGATTGATCAAATATATTATATTTTCTTATTATGTAGGTTGTAATAAAAGACTGAATCAACAATTACTGTTTTTATTAAAAAAAATAAACTCGCACAAAATTTCTACATTTTTATAAGCACACATGCATACAGTTTTTTCATGAAACATACAATCATGATAACATTTCTTTAAGTTTGGAGATTCTAAATTTAATTCTAAATTATAAATAAGATTGTTGGGAAAAAGTTGTTTTGATATATATTATAAACGTAGCGATCTAGTATATCTTGAATTTGATGCAACGAAATTATTCCATCCGGAAATCGCAATCCGTGATAATTATTTTCTAACCAATGAACTTGTTTTCGTTCATTTTGATCAAGATTTAAAATTTTCTGTGAAGATTTGAATAGAGTAGTTAAACTAGCGGGTTCCTGTGACACTTTTTGGCGGGAAGTTACTTTTCTGTGATTGGTTGATGAAATTTAAACTTTTGAATGTGATTGGTTTAAATATTTTGGCGGGAAATTTGTAAGGCTGTGATTGGTTGAATTTTTGGCGGGAAATTTTAAATTGTAACGGTCAACGGTTTTGGTAAATTTGTTTTAGCCAAGGCTTACGAGGACGACGGTTATTTTTGAAATTTGAACCATCAACGGTTATTTTTTAAATTTGAAACTTTGAAATTTGAACCGCCAACGGTTATTTTTGAAATTTGAACCGCCAACCCGCGCTTTAAAATTTAAATTTGTTTAGCAGCGTCATCAAATTTTAAAATTTAAATTTGTTTAGGAGCGCCACTTGGTAATTTGAATTATTTCTTTTGTTGTTGGTTAGGTTTTACAATTAAATTATGATACATTATTTGAATTTTTAGGAGGGAAATTTAAAATTTGAACTTGGTGCTATTGTAAAATTTAATCAATAAAATAGGTTTTACAATTAAATTAAACATATTGATACATTTTTGTTTTGTTGTTGTTGTTGTTGGTGAAGTTTTACAATTAAATTAAACAGATTATTGATATATTATTTTATTAAATAATAAATTTACATAAGTGATGATTTTACAAAGTATTTATATTTGTATTATTTATAATCCTATAAGGCATAACCATAAGATAATTCTATGAGCCATATCCATAAAGATCTGTGTTAATATTATATTCCCATAATTATATACTTTTGTTCTTAAAGAAAAATTACAATGCAAAAAAATTTAATTTTTTTTTGCTATTATAATATTACTTACGATTATTTAAGTTAAAATTCTTGTTTTTTATCTAATTTCAAACTCATATAAATATTACAACAATGATTATTATTGCTGCAGTATCCATAAAATCCAAAATCGATAGGTAAATACTTATCGAATTTAGATGTTAGTTTTCCAACAAATTGTTGAAATTTTTTTTCCACTTTTTTTTCGAATTCGAATTTTAAAACATTTAAATCGTTTTCATCAACATCTACATCAATTTTTGGTTGTTCTTCATCTTCTAAAAAAAGTAAAATTTTTGTTTAATAAAAACAAATAATTTTATTACTTACCATTTTCATTGAAAACTGCAATCTTGATAAAAAACTGTGCATACTTGAAATTTAAATTGCAGTAAGCATTAGAAAATCTATAACCAACTGGTAATTTATTATTAAAATCGGAATTTATTTTTCCTGTGTATTTTTTAAATTCTTTTTCTATAGATCTTTCTAGTTCCTCTTGTAACACTTCTAAATCATTTTTTTTTTGGTGGTTCGTTTCTTTGTTTAAGTTTCTCATCTATTAGGTGTTCAAAGTTTTCCATTAAGCTTTGATAAGTAGACTTTTCGAAATTTATAAAAAAAACCGTCTTTGAATAGATTTTTTTGAATTAAATTCATCTTTTTTTTTAGTTATGGTTTATGTTTATATGTACTGAATAACACTAAATAATTTTTTGATGGTTCATTTATTTTTATAGCTAATTGGACGTATCAAATCTATCTATGTCCCTTTCAATGTATTCGTAAATGTTTTGATTTGTAAATTTGTAAATTAGAGAATCAGTGTCACTATGGAGCATGGTAGCGTTTAAACCAAAATTTGGAATGATATAATTATAATGAAATTCATATAAAAACGTTTTGGACAGATCTAAAACACATATACCAACGTAAATAGGTTTATTAAATTTAATTTTTAAGCGATTCATTTGTATTATGACTACGTCTGAATCGATAATCGTACAACTGTGAAAATTCGGTTGAGAAATGTAATTGTTTGCTCCGTAACGTCCGGACCATTTAGAAACTAATTTTATATCCAAATATTTTCTTACATTTTCCATTGTTTTTCCGAACACTGAATTTACCATTAATTTAAAAAAATTAATTTCAAAATCATTGCGACTGCCTATTCTTTTTTCGGTATTTAAATCAATATATTTTTTAATCCAGTATGATTGTTTAAATTTTAAAACTTTATGAATTTTTTTAATTCTTAGTCCGAATCGAACGGCTTGTTTTAATGCTATATAATGTATTACATAATTTTTTTTATCGTAAAGAGTATTTAGTAATTTTTTAAGTTTTGTTTTTGACGTTGGTGGAGTCATATGTTCAGGACATAGAGGTAGATCTTTATGTGTTTCGAAAAGTTCACGAGGATGCTCAAGATCTACCTCATAAATATAACCGTAATTTGCCGTATCTTCTATTTCTAAAATGTTAGGTATTGAATTTATATCGGATACAAATTGAAATTCGCTCGTAGGTAAAATTTGACTCATTGCCATACCATATAAATTGTTAATATCAAAATACATTAAGTAATTTGTTACTTGTTCGGGATCGAAATTTTCATCACCCATATACTTATTATTAGCTTTTGCGTAACGATTTGAACATTGCGAAATTACTCCACGAATACCCCGTTCGATAAACATTATCATATCAAAGTCAGTTAAAAGTTCAAGTTCTACTCTTGTTACTTTTAACATTGCATCGAAAGATAGACCGGGACATAATTAACGGTATTTTAATTGCTAAAATTCTATCTACTTGTTGTGAAATTTCATTTAGTTTTTGAATATGTAACTTTCGTGCCCGACCCCTCAGCAATTAACCCTTAATTGGTCAAAACAAAATAATTTTGAATAAAAAAATTGAATAATATAAATAAAAGGAAATTAAATGAAAAGAAGTAAAAATGAAAACATGAAGTAAATTTTGTAAAGAGCAAAATTAGAACTCAGAAGCGTTAATTAACAAGTTAATTAATGTTCTCACTTACTTGGAGTATTGGCTGGTCAATACTTGTTCCGGCTGAACTCTCTTTGCTCAAATTTTCATCCACTCTTTGGATGATCACAATACAATAATCACTTTTTTTATCTGTTCTAAATTTATGGTTGGTTCTTTCAATGTGGGATAATCGATAAAGTAAAATACTTAAATAATTTACTAATATACAAATATTTAAGATAAAAGAAGTTAAAAAAAAGGTAATAAAAAAAACTGGTATAAAACAATATAATACGAATAATAATAATTAAATATAAACGAAAAAAAAATAATAATACCGAAATTCTAAACATATTAAGGAAAAAAACTAAAATTTGCAATTGAACAAAAAAAAAATAACCAAACCATGAAGTTAGACACCACAAATTAAAGATTTAAAAACAAACAAAAAAAAAACAATGAAACAGAAAATAACTTACACAACGCGGAGAATAAAATCTGAGCTTCAGCGGGAACTAGCTGGGGTTTGCGAATTAACTAATTTTTGTGATGTCCGAGGGTTTTATTAATTTTCCCAATTTTCTCAAGGGTGGGAGTCTTCTTGTTTAATTCACTCGAGTGGGAGTGAATCAACCAATCAGAAATCGTACTTAAGGGTATTCAACTTCATGGTGGGGTAATGCTAGGAATGAAAATCACCCTTATATCGAGCAACCCTCTCTACTGGTAAAATTGTACCGTGGGTTGCCCACTACTATCTACAATTTAGGGTTTAAATATTAACAAATCAATTTTCATTCCTGCATTTTTCCTAACTAAATTCTTAAACTAACTTAAAACTAAACAAACATACTAACAGATTTCTTAATGAATTTTTGGAAAGGGGCTCAAAACTCTAAAAAGTTTACCTCATTTATTACATTTTCAATAATATTTTAGTATCTACATTATCAGCGGGTCACGGCGCTTCTTCTGAGTTGGTCAAACATTTAATTTTACATAAACAAATTATTTATTTTAAAAATAAAACAATTATGGGCTTTTTTTTTTACTTTAGGGCGCTTGCCGTTATGGACGCAGGACTTTGGGTTCCAATGATAGGGTTGTAAACTTCCGCCCTTTGCTCAACCCCGACTAATTGCACTAAGATCGGTATTGACTTTGGAGATACAAAAAAAATATTCCGAAAGCAATTGCAAATACTGAAAAAGAGGTTTTATTTGTACAAGTCGTAAACGCCTAAAAAAAAAGAAACCCAAATTGCTTTTCGACGACCAAATGTTAGTAAGAAAAACTTCTTTTTTTTTCTTACTATTTATCATCCAAATCTCCGTAAGAGCTTTTTTTCTACCGACCAAATGTTAATTCCCGGCAATATTATTAAAAATGTAATAGTCCTTAATTTAGCATATTTACAAATAAATGACTTTATACAATTTTTTCCTGTAAATAATTGAAAATTTGAAAGTTTTTCATCGTAATTGCATTTTATATAATAGGCAACACTGAATGGTTCATGTTCTTCAACTTTTTCAGTTAAAACTTCTTCGAATGTAGAAGTAGATGATTTTTTTTATTGGAATTAATAAACTTTCAATATCTGCATAAATAACAAAAGGTACTTTAATTTTATTTTGAAAATTTTTAAATTTTAATTTTTTTTCATTTTCATTAGGTAAATCTATTTTTGTTGTATTTAAATTTTTGCAATATATTAAATGATTTTGTAAATTCATCGATGTCTTAAATCTATTCAAACAACGTTCACAAATCCAAGTTTTATTTTTTTTATTAGGTAATTGTGTATTTAATAATTTTGATAAATCTTTAATTAAAACAAAATGATGATTACTAGTTGATTTTAATTTTTTATCTTTTACATAATCACTATTGTATTCATCAACATCGTCAGCATTAGCAGATTGATTATTTTCTTTAATTAATAATAATAAATTATTAGTTTCAAAATTATGTTGACTAAGAATTAAAGGTAAAATTTCTTTTTTAGGACCAATTACAAAAATGTTAACTGATAGAGAATTAAGCGTTTCATACTTAGAAATATCTTTTAGTTTAATGGGAAATGAAATGTTTTCATAATTCAGTACGTTAGAAAAATGAGGATATGAATTTATTCGATTTGGATTTTTATTTGTAGGTGCTGGATATATGTGTGCTGTAATACACCAAAGAAAACAATAACAATAAACGTCGTTATTTTTAATGTTTAAAATGGAATGAGTTTTTTTAATAAAGAACGGTGTTTCAATATATGTTCCCGTAGTTATAGGTGTGAATTGATTAATATTTATTTTTAAATATAAAATTTCGTAATTTGTTCAATTTTATCTATAACATATTCTTTGTACCATTTTTTTAAATTTGTACCGTTATCGATCAATGCATTTTTAGTAAGGAAGTGTTTTATATCTGTTTCTAGTGTGGAAGGTTTAACAAAATTAGCATAAAATATACAATTAACTTATAGAATGGAATGTTGTAATTCCTTTTTAATTTTAAGAGAGAAACTTCTAAATGCATACTTTAAAAATTTAATTGGATCCTTAAAATCTATATTCACAATAGCACCGGATTTAATACGATTTTGAAAACATGATTCTAAATTTTTCCAAACTAAATGTTCTTTTCGTTTGACGTTTTTATTTAATTTGTTTTTTGTTCATGTAATTGTTTTTGATAGTAGTGTATAATACCCAAGCATGCTTCTAATTTTAGAAGACTTACAATTCTACACTTTTTTTATACATATTTCAGTTAATTTAATTAATTTATTTAAAATTTTAATCCATTTATTGATATTCTTTCATATTTAATTGTTCTACTCACCTGTTCAATTTTTTTTTAAGTATTTGTAAGCAATTTATTAATTGACTTATTCTTAATGACATTTTTGTTTGATAATATTGTTACGTGGTATTTTTTTATATATGTTGCAAATGTTTGTTAAAAAATTCCTTTTGATGATAAGTTAATTAGGTAAGTTTATGAAGGTATTATAAATACCGTTGTGTAAAACAACATTTAACAGCATTTAATAACATTACACAGTAAAAAATGGCAGCTATTCCCTGTTCTATATTAATTAAATCGTTGGATCAAACTAACGTACCAATGAAAATGTTACTTGTTGTTTGTAAGGAGATTTTTAAGTATGTAATTATTTTTTTTATTTTTTATAATTTGTACTTTTTTATCAATTAATTAGATATGGTGTTAAGAGTATTAATCATCATAAAGGACAAATTCTAATAAATTTGTTATATACTCCTAAAACAACAGAAATAGCACTTTATCAAATTGCGTTACAAAATTATAGATTTAATTTTGATGATGGAGAGGAAGAAGATCTGGTAGTAGTAGGAGCAATTGAAGCTAATCAACAACAACATAAACAAATACAAGAACCTACAACATCAAATATTGTTGCACCTTTTAAAAAAAGACCACAACAACAACAACAACAACAATTAAAAAAATCTAGAAAAAATGTGATATCTAAAGAAAGATCTCGTTCTCCAATTATTTTAACGGGACAACAGGAGCAGGAGATAGCAACACAAAATATAGTTAGCTGTGGAGGACAATGAGCACACTACCCTCATTAATACCTCATTACGCTTAAAGTAGTTTTAGGAATAATTTTTAAGTAATTAGATTTTCAAAGAAAAAACTTGGTATTAAAATTATTGATAGGTAATAAAGTATTATCTGTATTTTTTATGGACAGCACAGAAATAAGTTCTGAATTTTTAAAAATAGTTTTACAAATTTATACTCCTAATCTTTAATTTCATACTCATTGAATATTTAATGATGGTGTCGCTAATACTTTTTGAGAAATTTGATTAAAACGAAATATAAGAAAAAAAGTTCAAGGGCATCGCTTTCGAAAATTATGAGAAAAATATCATTATCATAGCGACTTCTGAAAGGAAAGATAATTAAAAAGTTATTAAAATTGGGACTGAATTCGATTCCAGGGGCCTTATTTTTGAACTACTCGACACTCTGTCGTATACTCCAGTAAACACAAAAGGATCAGTTACATAACTGTTTTATCACAACTACAGAACTTTGTTACAAAACAAAACCAATAATATTTGCAACGCCACTAAAAGCTATTTTTATTTGATATTGATATTGCCTGTAAGCTGAATTTTGGTTTGGTTAGTTTGGTTTTAAATTTTCTTTCCTTTTAGAAGACGCTTTTGCAAAATTAGAAAAACTTTTTTCATAATTTTCGAAAGCATTGGTCTTGAGTTTATTTCTTGAATTTCATTGTTATCAAATTTCTCAAAAAGTATTAACGTCACCACCATGAAATATTTACTGACTATAAAATTCCAAATTCAGAGTAATTTTAATCAAGTTTTATGTAAATCGGTTGATTGACAAGGACATACTTTTTTTTATTTGAATGAAAACAATGATGTAATACGTCCCAGTGCATACAAAACTCTAAACGTTACATAATTATCTTTCCTTTCAGAAGTCGTTATGATAATGATATTATTCTTATAATTTTCGAAAGCGTTGCCGTTGAACTTTCTTTCTTGAATTTCGTTTTTATCAAATTTTTCAAAAAGTATTAGCGGCACCACCATTAGGAGTATAAAGTTTTAAATTATTCATACCTCCGGAACACTTTCAAAAACGTCTCCGACAAAGTTTATTTTTTGCGCAATTTTTACCGCGTCAATTTTGCTAAATCGCTGCCGGGTTTTGAATCGAAGAGACCAAATTGGGCTCCTTTTTTCACACATCCTTATTTATATGTAGGAGGAGTTTTGAGTCTCTAAGATGGACTCTTCGAAAAAAAAAATTTCGCATTTTTTAGTGATTAATTAACACCTCATTTTAGAACCAATCAAAATACGAGATTCGATTTGTCTTGTCCAATAATATAACGTTTAAACTGAAAAATGTCAGAGATGACATATTATAGCGGCAAACAGCTACCTCCATTTTATCAAAGAAAAATGTCCATGTGCATATGCGTATTTTTAGGTCATAGAATGTAATGATTGGTTCTAACTAACATATAACTTGTATTCCCCTCCTTCACCTAGCGGCTTTCATTTTCGTGTTTCATGTAAAAATTTTGAGTTGATTAATCTTTCTAAAGTATACTCGAGATTGAGCTTTTTTCTTGGATATTGTTGCTTTTAATCAACTCAACTTTGGTTGTCTCTTTGGTCATAACTATCGAATCAAAATACAAAGAAATTTTCATGACTTTGATTCTCTAGTCATTATCGGGACAACCAAACATTCGTTTAAAAGCAACAATCTCCGAAAAAAGCTCAACATCTTGTTTATTTGCCCCTGATAAAACAGAAAAGGTAACTTTACATATTTTAAAATAATCCTATCTACAGTAAAATAAAATTAAAGGCGTTCAACACCAAACCACTAAGATAATCAACTCCATGGGTTCCAATCCACTTCCAGCGCTACTTTTACCTCCAGCTTATTGTAACTATTGTACTTAATGCCAGTTCCACACTCTCGAGCCAAAGCGAGCGCGATAGTGTGGACAGTATGCTTGCCTTGACTTGCTTCGGCTCGCCTGTGCTCTAAATTTTGTCGGTTTTTGAGCCCAAGTCAAGGGGAACGAGCCTAGGCGAGACGCGAGAGCAAGCGACTGTCTACACGCTTGCCTATCATTTCCATTGCACTTTTTATTGCAATTTGCTGACACAATTCGTTCGCCTGCACTCGCCGAGACGAAAGCAACGAGAGTGTGGATGATAGCACTCTTGATTTGTTACAACACTGAATATTCTCCCGAGACATTGGGCTTGGTGTCGCGCCGAGTGTGTAGTAGTGCTGTTCACCGAACCCGAACTTTTTCAGGTTCGAACTTTAAAAAATAAAAAGTTAGCACTGTTCGATCCCGTTCTACATAATAAAAAAAATCGAACTTTCATAAGTTTGAACTCGATAAAGTTCGAACTCGTTAAAGTTAAAGATATACCTTATTTTACCTTAAATTTACTTATTTGTAAACACCTGTTGATAAATTAAAAAGATATAAAAAGAAGAAAAAAAAAAAAGGAGTATCACTGTAATCGTAAAAAAATCCTCTATCTAAATAGGGGATGGTCTTACTATCATGCCAGTTGAAAAAATAAAGATATTTGCAAAAAACGCATTTTAAAAATTATTGAAATTAGTTTCTCAAAAACGGTCAAATGAATTTCATAATTTACAATGACTACGTATACACCGGGAGTACTAAAGGTGGACTAAGCTGGTCCGCGTACCAAATTCGACGATGTATACGACAAGGTACTAATGCTCGCTTGGTCTAGCGTTGCTCCACGGGAAGTAGGGTGGTCTAAACGAAAATTTAGTCCCGCGATAGCGCTGTATACGCATAAGAACTATTTAAAGCGTCAAACGTCAAATTTAGAGGTTCTATCTTAATAAATCACATAAAATAAGAAATGAGCACTTTCGTATTCTAAAATTTTCTAGCCATTCCTCGTCTGTGTAATTTACATTAATTATTTTGTCCCTGTTTTCAGTTTAAAACTGAACTTTTATCATTTAGAAGAATGCTGTATCACTCATCGTTATTAGATTTGCAATTTTTTCAACTTTTCAGAATGTTTTGTATCTTTTTTTTGAAACATTTTTTTATACAACTTATCAGTTTTAATTTTTAGACCTTTATAATTTTTAGTTTTAAATACGTTATCGATAGTTAAGTTAATGAATAAAAAATAGGTTTGTTTGTATAAAAACAAAAACTTAAAACTCCAAAATTGACAAGTTTTCGACTAAACAGAACCTAGATTTATTTGGTACTTTAAGGTTCGGTTTAGAATGAGCGATGTATACGCAACTAGACTAACAAGTAATTTAGTACGCGGACCAGCTTAGTCTACCTTTAGTACCCCCGGTGTATACGTAGTCAATGTATTTTACGTATTTTAAGTATTTAAGAGTAGTTTTAATAAGTTTATTAAAAACATACCAAAAAAACCTCCAAAATTGTTTTTGATATTTCAGAAAAAAAAATTTCTTTGTCGCAATCTTTTTTTTCGAATTTTTTAATCGACCCCGCAAAACTTAAGTTAACCTCTTTTTATGTTTCAATTTTTTAATTAAAAAAAATTATAAAAGTATGAAAATAATTTTCAAAACTGAATATAATTTACCTCAACTATTTTGTTTAATGTTACAAAATCTTAACAATCATGATACCTAACACTCATATATAGGGCGTACCCAGGATCAAATCTAGAGGGGGGCAGCTTATCATATTGGTTTTGAGGAAGTAGGCCAGGCGTTATTTTAAGGAAAATCTAGATTTGCAGAAATATGAGTTTTTGTACAGGGGCGTAAGGGGGGCTTCCGCTCTAATCTACTACCGCAGGCGAAAATTTTTGAAATTGTCAAGGTCAAGCATTTTGCTGACCTTTTAGAAACACAAGTCGGTATTGCCTTTTTAAAAAAAATACCGTTTACTGGATGAACGTTTTTGGAAAATATCCAAAAGTTAAAACAAAAATAATTTATTTCATAAAAATACTGAATTTACTTAAGGTCTACTTATACTCAAAAATTTAAGACTTAAGATTTTAGTCCTAAGATTTCAAAATCTAGAAAAATATATTTTTAAAATAAAATTGTTTATGATTTTTTAATAGTTTAATACGATATAATAATGTTAAAAATTGTTAAGAAACTCAAAACATCATACTATTTCAATATAATGCAAATTGAAAATTATTTTTTTATTATTTTCGAAGCTAATCGAAAAGTTCATTTTAAATGGGGAATTTAAATTTGGCGCGCGCCGAATGGATCGATACATCGATTTATAGTTCAAGCAAAATAAGATAGATGGCTTATGCCATGAAAGGTTGTATCCATCAACTGAACTCTCTCTTATAGGATCATTTTGCGACCAATAAAAACGTAAATTTTTAAATAAATTTATATTATTTTTATAAATTTTCTAAGGCGCTATATTTTACACTAACATGTACTTCTGGGTATATAATTTTTTCTATTTTGGTGCGTTACTAGTCGCTAGTAACACACTGACAGCAGTGCGTTACTAGCCAGTACCGCACTGCTATCGGTGCGTTACTGAGTAGTAAATATTATTTTTCGAAGTTGGTAGCACTGAAGTTTATTGATTTTAAAGTGGCAGTTGCCAAGCGATTTACAGGTTATTTGATCATTTGACAAACCTGACATTAGAGTTGCCAACTACCAAAAAAGTTACTAAAATTGAAAACTTGTAGCATTTTACTTTATGCTACTCAAATTTAGCGGTATAGTCCCTGGATCTGCGAACACTCGATGCAGCATTAATTAAATTATTTATTGGTTTCCTGGTAGGTGCTAAATGGTCCAGCGCTCCTTCTTGTTGGCATTAGGACTCTACAATTAAAAGGGGTTAACTAAATTGAATCAAGATTATGATCACTCACTTGAACCGTTGGGTTGACTTTGTTTACGTTTATAGAGTTTAAGGTTAGATCACAGAATAATAACAAGAGGATATAGACGTCACGAGTTATCACCACGGTATATGAGCTGTCAGCGTTGGTGTGATGTTGGTTGCTCGCGTTTGGGATAGGCAATTAGACCAGTAGTTCAGGTACCGCTCGTTAACGCGGTAGCCAGAGGCGTACTCAGGTCAAATTAAACAAATTTTTATCCTGACTTTAATGATGATGTTTATTCTTGGGGTGATTGTTTTTGCGATTAATTAATTTAATGGACAACGAATCCCCTCCCTGGCGGAGTGGGGCAACGGATTTTGGCGTGGAGGAAAAGCAAATTTCGTAAATCAGAGCTCTTTCTCGGTGAGCTCGCTCGTGTCAAGAGGTGTTTGCATCAGAAGTGCGGAGTTTTTGTAATAAGAGTATTTTTGGGCACCTTTGAGTGGTTTACGCCTTCTGTTTGCTGAGTTCAGCGTTGATTCGCGTGTTTATGTAGCGATCGCGCGGCATTTTGTACGGGAAAAAGGAAAATCAAACGAAGCCACACAACATCTTGAGGCTTCATGTTTGGGGTGTTAAATCCTCTGCTAAATTGTGGATCTGCTGCTTTTTGGAAGCTGGTTGTATGCCGATTCTCCTTATTACCAAAATTTGTCAGAAACGTGGTTTGAGTACATTAAGTGACGTCACGAGGACGACCATTTTGTGGGTGTGGCGAATTACGTCAGGTCACATGATACTTCAGCTGGCGGAGAATTTTGGAAATTGTTCATCCTGCTTCACCTCACCTGTGATCACATTTTGCAGTTACAACAATTCAGTCAGTCAGTTTGAAAAAATTTTTGGTGCATCTATTTTCTAACGTTTATTAGAAATTAATTATCCAGATTTGCTTTCTCGATTGGCTCGATTTGATTATTCGAGTAATAATTTTCACACTGATATTTATGCTAGCTCTGCTAAATGGCGCTTATTAAAAGGTATTAATCCTTTTAGATTCAATTATTTGATTATTTTCACTTTCAATAACAACATTAGATTTAATGTAATTATTTTCAATTTCAACGTACTTTTGTTAATTTTGTTAAAGTTTTGGATGAACAGTTCAATTAATTCTTGTTATATGCGCTTGAGGACTGTTCATTTACCATTTTTCATGGTTATTGCTAATAACTAAAATAATATTGACTCGGTCACCTTAGTTTTTAATTAGTTTTAAGTTCTATTTCGCAACAGGGGGTAGTACTACTTACTTGATTTCATGAATGTATTTACTTGTCACAGTGGTTAGACATTTACACTGTGTTCGCTTAATTGCGGATCCAATATTTGTATATATTTTTTTGTGCTGCGGTCACACCTTGTTGTGTGATTGTTGTTTTTTCGCTAAATAAAGCTGCTCATTTATACATCTTGTTTCATTGTACAATTGCTCAATTCAATTCAACTCAATTTAACCCACAGGTATCGTACTTTGCCGTCAATCAGGGCACAAGTACGTGGCGCCCAAAAATTTTTTTTTTAATCAATTTCAGAACAGCGGCCAGAACGACTGTTAGCCGGCAACCCTTGGTTGACCAAGGTTAAAATTAAAGAAGAACTTTTTTAAGAGTTACAAACTATAATATTTTATTTTAAATAGATAAAAAGGCGCAAAATAGAAAAAATAGTATAAAAAACTCGTTTCATAAGTCGATAGTAGCACTTGTTCATTAAAATTGAACCCGTGCTACAATATACGACTTATGAAACTCGTTTTTTAACATACTATTAAATACAAAATAATGATATAAAAATAGTATATTAAGCAACGAGTTTCATAAGTCAAGTATTATTACACGCGTCCAAGTTTAAAAAACGAGACGCGTACGGCGAGTTTTTTAATGGACGAGTGCAATAATTGACTTATGAACGAGTTGCTTATACTATTTTTTATAATTTGCGCAAAAATTAAATAAATTTGGAAATTATTCGAGGTACAAATATTTCTTTATTTTTTTAGCAGTTGGTGACAATGATTTCTTATTGAATCGTTGTTATAACAACAGAAAACATAGAAGTCTTGACAGTGGCAGTTTAATTTAAGGTATCAATTTTTAGATTTTAAGTTGCAGATTTTTAGTGTAATATATATATATATATATATATATTTTTAGTATAAAAATAGTGATAAGTTATCGTGTATCCTACCAGATATTCCGAAAATAGCAAAAAATAGTAAGCCCTTAATTTTTGATAAATCTTTTCATATCTTCACAAAAATTAATACCACATATTTGACTTTGTAGCGTTTGGTGTGTTGCCTAATCTCCTGAAGCGTAGCTCTTGCAACCTCGCATCCTCTCTACACAGTACAGCTCACGTCTTCCGTGCAGAAGGACGCTTTTCGGTTATACTATTATTATTACACTTTGTGTTTGTACAAATAAAGTGCTACGTTATTTTGTTAATAACGCCGGTTGTTTCTTTTCGAGACCTTTGTTTTGGTTTTCGCTCGGCTTGTGGAAAAAGCCGCCCACGTGTTAACCTTAAAAACCCTTTATAGTGCCGCCCAACTCGAGGCCGAAATAAAACCTGAAAGTGAGTCGAAGTTCGGGAATAGAAAAACTAAAGTAAAAAGTAAGATTAAACAATAAAAGTATTATTGCTGGTCGCAAGATGTAATCCTGCATATGTAACTTTGTAGTGCCTTCACATTGTAGTTTTCATTGTTGCAACCTGTTGCAACGTGTCGAGTATCGAGTACCGCAGTCGAGTAACTTCGCGCGCTCCTCCATTGCTCCGCGTCCTGCGTTGCGTAGTCGCGTAACCTCGTGCGCTCCTTGTCATAGTTGGAGGGAGTTCAGAAACATTACAGTGGTGCCAAACCTAATAGTTTTACTGGTTAAAACGCGCAAAGAAAAAACTAACGTTTCGGGTAGCTTATTTCGTAAGTTTGAACCTGCTACTGTACTATTGAACAAATTAGTGCGTCGTTTACATTAATTTCAATAAGTTGTTCCAAAACAATTATAAAAATTGCAAATCAAGTACAATCAAGTTACAATCTCAGATCCAAAAGAAAAAAAGAAGAAACCATGTCTTCTGTTGCGATGACACCTGAGCAATTCAACCAGCTCCTGGAAAGTATGAAAAATGCGTTAACTGTAAACAAGCAACCGGAGAATCCAGTACTTGAACAAAATACAGGTAATTTTTCTACTTGTCAATCGCGGTTTTCGGGTAATAAAAGTGAGGACGTCGAAGCATTTATTAATGCCATTACGATTTTTAAAGATTGCGTTTTAATATCTAATGAAAATGCATTGCGAGGATTGCCCATGTTGTTGGATGGACCTGCAGCTGTGTGGTGGCAGGGTACCAAATCAGCGGTAACAACTTGGAACGATGCAATTCAATCTTTAAGACACGCTTACGGTTTTAACAAACCTCCTCACGCCATTTTTCGGGAACTATTTGCACGAGAACAAGATTTTAACGAGCCTACAGACGTTTTCATTAGTAATGCGCGAGCTTTAACTTCTCGGTTACCGGTAGATCCGCCATTGCACATAACACATCAGATAGATATGGTGTATGGATTATTGAATAAGAGAATTCGTCAAAGAATCCCTAGAGACGGTTTTAACACTTTCAATGAATTAATTCAAAAAGCGCGTTCAGTGGAAGATACATTTACACAAGATGAACGAAAACAAGTAAACCATTCTTTCGAATCAAAACCTAAGTCAAGACCCAAATGTAATGTAACTACGCAAGAGCAATGTCATCTTCAACAAATAATAGCGAGAATTCTAAAGTAATTACATGTTACGGTTGTAAGCAGGTAGGGCATATTCGGTCTAACTGTCCAGAATTACGAAGCAATTCTACAGGAAACATAGAAAGCGCATCAGTTGATTTTTGCACGTTGGGAACAGAAAATTTTACGGTTAATCCAATGTTAAGGCCTATTTTGCATGTTCAAATACTAGGAAAATCGGGTATAGGATTACTTGATACGGGTGCTAGACATAGCATTGCGGGTAACACTTTGTACGAAGTTTTGAAAAACCAAGGCCAAGAATTTACGGCGCAGACGGTTTCAATAAAAATGGCTGACGGAATCGAGAAAATTCGTGATATTCTGGTCACCAAAGTTGACGTTCGTCTGAACAATAAAATCATTCCAACCACGTTCCTAGTAATCCCAGGAGCCATTAATAACACACTTTTCGGGATAGATTGGATGCTGGCTGCCAAACTAGTAATAGATGTGTCCGAAAAATTATATTACTTCTCAGAAGAGCCCAATCAAAAGTTTCAATTGTCTTTTGAGAAACCAAACGATCGTCATTTAGCGTTGAATGAGATCACAGTATTGAAACCTAATGAAGGTACCATGTTAAACGAATCGGATAGAAAACGATTAAACAACCTTATTCACAATAAGCGCCAAGTTTTTGACTTAGTAGGAGAAACAACTCCTTTCGCTGAGCACGTCATTGATACGGGTAATCACTCACCAATTGCTGTGCCGCCTTATCAATTAACTGCAGCAAAAAAAGAGGTCTTACGACAAGAAGTAGATCGGTTACTAACAGAAGGATCAATAAAAGAATGCGAGAGTCCTTGGGCTGCTCCGGTAGTATTGGTCGAAAAATCAAATGGAAAAGCTAGACTATGCGTTGACTATCGTCGATTAAATTCAATCACCGTGTCTGACTTTTACCCATTGCCTAGGATGGATGATTTGTTGTATGCCACAACACAAAGTTATTTTATGTCAACAATTGACCTACGATCTGGCTATCACCAAGTTCGAGTCTTTACTCTTTAGTAGCGACCGTGATAAAACTGCCTTTGTAACACCTTTTGGAACCTATCGTTTTAACGTTATGCCATTTGTTTGCGTAATGCTCCGGCCACATTTCAGCGGCTCATTGATAGATTTCGTCGTGGATTGGGGGACATGAAAATCTTAGCTTACCTAGATGATCTTGTAGTGCTGAGCAATACCTTTGATAATCATTTAAAAGACTTAGAACTAGTATTTGAGAGACTTATTCAATTCAAATTGCGCGCCAATCGTGAAAAATGTAATTTTTGTTGCACTCAAGTGAAGTATTTGGGTCACGTAATTACTCCTAACGGAATTGAAGCAGTTCCCGCTAAGACTGATTCATTCTCAAAACGAGCACCACCTCGTAATGTTAAAGAGATACAATCCTTCTTACAGGCTGCCTCTTGGTATCGCCGCTTTATACCCCATGTTGCAGACGTAGCTCGACCACTTAGCGAATTAACAAAAAAATCTGTTCAGTGGAAATGGGAAACTGCCCAAGAAGAGGCCTTCGCTAGACTCAAAAAAGCGCTAACTTCTACGCCCATATTACGACAACAAGACGGTACTAAACCCTATGTATTACGTACCGACGCATCAAGTTACGCTCTTGGAGCCGTACTTCTACAAGGTGAGGGGGAGGAAGAGCATCCGATTGAATATGCGAGCAGACTTCTTACCGCAGCAGAAAGGAACTATTCCGCCACCGAGCGCGAAGCCCTTGCTGTGGTCTGGTCATTGACAAAGTTTAGAGGTTACTTAGACAACTGTCTAAGTAACTACTCCGTGATCGTGGCTACGGACCATCAACCATTGAAGTGGTTATTGAGCCTGAAATCTCCGAGTGGAAGGCTTGCCCGCTGGGCCCTTTTAATACAATCGTACAACCTTCAGATAGATTATGTACCTGGAAAGAAAAACGTATTGGCAGATGCCTTGTCTCATCCACCTTGTTCACATCCCAATGCCATCTCTTGTGACTCCTGTTTGGTCACTATCGACTTGCCTGGCAGAGGAGCAAATGTGACTCGAGAGGCACAATTACGAGATAAAGAGTTAGAACCAATCATCAGATCATTTGAAGACACAAACCCTGAAAAAGGAAAATTTTGGGCTGATAGAGGTTATATAGTGGAAAGAGGTGTCCTTTATCGACACTCCCCTGAGGCTGACACCGAAGATGCTCAATTAGTCGTACCTACCCAGGAAAGAATTCAAATAATCCAGGAAAACCATGATTCTCCTTGTGCGGGACATAATGGAGTGGAGCGGACGCTTGCCCGCATTATGAAAAAGTATTTCTGGATTGGAATGCGAAAAGATGTGACTAATCATCTAAAGATGTGCGCCGAGTGCCAAAGATACAAAGCAACTAACTTGAAACCAGCAGGACTTTTTCGATCAAGTGCCGTTTCATGTCGTTTCGAGATACTTTCGGTCGACCTATTTGGACCACTGCCTTTGTCCGATAACGGAGAAAAGTGGATCTTCATCGTGGAAGATGTCGCGAGTAAATATGTGGAACTGTTTGCTTTAAAAACTGCTACCGCCGAGGAGTGTGCGCGGGTTCTCGTTGAAGAAGTTTTTCTCAGATACGGTACACCGCGAAAGATAATATCGGATAATGGAGTTCAATTTGTAAGTCAGCTTATGCAGCAGGTTTGCTATTGTCTGGGAATACATCAGACACTAACGCCAGTTTATTTTCCATCCGCTAACCCTGTAGAACGAAAGAACCGTGATTTAAAGGTAACTAAGTATCCTATTAAAAGACAATCATCGTGCATGGCCCTCCAAGTTAGCGAGTGTTCGGTTCGCTATGAACACCGGTATTTGCCAAACAACTGGTGAAACGCCCGCATACTTGACATTTGCCCGCGAGTTAAACTCTCCGGACTCAGTGAAAAGAGACCTACGAGAAGTGATAATATCTGAAAACTTAGCACCTGAACTAAAAACTTATCTATTAAGACACGTGGTCACGCTCCGCGAAGCACGTGATGTTGCCGAACGTGAAAAACTACGTGCCCTAAATCATGCAAATGACAAATATGTTCGTGGAGATCGCGTATGGGTAGCTACTCATTCCTTAAGTGATGCTGCTGCAGGATTTACTGCCAAGTTCGCACCTCGTCGTGATGGACCATATGTCATCTTGGAGAAGGTTGGTGACACGAGTTACACAGTTGCTGATATTCATAAACCTACTACTGTTTTGGGAAAGTACCATGTATCGTCTTTAACTCCATACCAGGGACCAGAGGATGCCCCACCACCAGTATTGCCCATCCGTAAACGGGGTAGGCCCCGCAAAAATCTTTAGTCTGTTTCAGGAAATCCTCCCTCGAGACGATTGTCCGGATTCCAGGGGGAGACTGTAGCGTTTGGTGTGTTACGTAATCTCCTGAAGCGTAGCTCTTGCAACCTCGCATCCTCTCTACACAGTACAGCTCACGTCTTCCGTGCAGAAGGACGCTTTTCGGTTATACTATTATTATTACACTTTGTGTTTGTACAAATAAAGTGCTACGTTATTTTGTTAATAACGCCGGTTGTTTCTTTTCGAGACCTTTGTTTTGGTTTTCGCTCGGCTTGTGGAAAAAGCCGCCCACGTGTTAACCTTAAAAACCCTTTATAACTTTCCTTATTTGACAGTTAAATTTAAAGATTATTATTTAATTTTTTGTTGGAAATTAATAATTTAAAAGGAGTGAGGATTTATTCTGTATCCTATAAAAAATTTAGGAGACATAAAAAACATAGCAAGTACTTTAAATCTTGAAATTTATTTACGATAATCAATACCACAAATTTGACAGATCAATGCTACCAACTTCGTAAGCGGGTGCTATAATGATTGCGCTATGACCCATTATGGTTTCGCTAGCGGTGTTTTAAAAGGAATATTATAGACGCAAATTATAAAAACTTTATTATGCAGCTACAAATAAATAAGGTTACATAAAATGACTATAATCTAAATTTAAAAAATCAAAAATTCAAAATCAACGGGCGCCTTAGGTGCCTTGTTTAGAATAACCTATAAAATTTTAATTACATTAATTTTAAGATCAATACAAATACGTATAAAAAAGAACAATTATAAACATAAAACTACTTTGTAATGGAACTCGGTAATAATAACTTTGATATTTCACTACACTAATTAAATGTTTAGTCTTCAGTGACAAAAATCAAATTGACCGAATTTTAGATTTGATTTTTCTTTTATCGGACCCAACTCCCAAAATTTTAATTTAAATGCAATTACAAATTCTAAGTGTAATTAAGGGTCTTTTAAAATATCAGCTTATATTTAACCGTAAGTGGGAGTTAATTGGGTAATTACCAGTGTCAGAAAAATTCAATTGTTTGTGCGGAAAATTTTATAAAGGCATTCAAAATAAACGAGATATAAGAAATGCAATAAATATTGAAAGGGTGCATTTTTTATTTAAATGAATTTGGTCATATGGACTTATCATTAGGTCTACTATCTCCAGCTATGCGTTTTGGGTCGAATTTTGAGGAACCCTGTATATTTATCTTTTTTTCGCCACAAAGAATAATACAACTTTTATTTAAAACATTTTTCTTAAAAATGCTTCATTTAGAAAATAAACGGACGTTGCCGAACTTTTTGAACATTCTGTATGTATACATAATAGTATAATAATCGAAATTACATGATATTAGAACCGCCCCATTTTAGATAGAGGATATTTTTCCGATTACTGATTCCCCAAATAGGTAGGGTAAACTTTAAATTTATCTATTAATTAGTTGTTGTTGATAAAATAAATTGAAATAATTATAAAATAATAAATACATGTGGGGTTTCACGAAGTAAGGGGTGGCGGTTGGATTAAAAAAAAATCTATTTCAAAGACGACCCAATAAATTTTATAAAAATAATTTAATTTACGTATTTTTACAATATAAGAATAGTTTTTGTAAGATAGGATTTTCTTACATTCTTTACAAACAAAACCAAAATTGCTTTCATAAAAAAGATGACATGAGTGACCCTGCTAGTTTTATTTACACCAGGTATACTAAAATATTGGTAAATTAAATTATTATAAAACAAAAGAGAAAAGGACACAATATAAATAATAACGTATCATATTTCCTTTTGAGAAGAATATGGCACAATTTTGGGTACTAAATTACATAAATGTAACAATTGGAGTACTTTCTTATTTTTATAATGAGGGCGGGGACCCCTAAGCAAAGAATGCAGGTGGCTCTACAGCTTGAATGATGTAAATGTGGTAGGGGTTGGCCAAACCGCATATTCGAGCGACTCCGGTAAAAATTTATTTTAATTCGGAAATAATACTAGCGGCGCCCTCTTCAGTGCCTCGGTGCCTAGACACGGAACTTTCCTCATCTTAAGGTCTATTTATGCTCAAATATTTAAGACTTAGCACCGATTGCACAGTTGAAGCTAAAGCTTCAAGAGACTCTTAAACTAAAAAAAAGATTTCCCATTGTATTTCTGTCATTTTTTTAGCTTAGGTGTTGCTTGAAGCTTAAGCTTTTGCTGTGCAACTGGTTCTTAGGATTTATGATATTAAATTAGATATCTGAGCATAAATAGACTATAGCACATTTTGGTAAGGAAATTGTGTCGCAAATTGACTCGGAGCATGTTTGCGCAATGTGCAGTTGAATCTGAAGATCTATTTATGCTCAAAAATTCAACACTTAAGATTTATGATTTAAGAATTTGGAAAATTATAGGACATGTACACACGCTATTAAGAAATAGTTAATCATAAAATTTAAATAAAAAAATCTTTGATCTTAAATCTCTGAGCCTAAATTAATAGACTCTTAAGTTCCATTTATGCTCACAGATTTAATTCTAAAATCTTAAATCATATACCGTCGATAGCAAAAAAAGTAGACAAAAACAGTTTCCTGTAATTATGTTTTCCCAAAAAAATATCATGTAAATAGAACTTTATTGACAACCATTCAAATTCAAGAATTTGAAAGCTATCAAAATTGACAATATCAAATTTTGTATAAGATTATTTTTAAAATGCTGTTAATAAATGAAGGAACCGAATTATAAATATTAGCAGATTCGAATAATGTTTAATAATAAGGAAAATTTTTGCATTTTCTTCATTTGAAACTAACCAAAATTACTGATATTTACATTTCCCATAATTTAATCAAGACGTCCTGAAAGTACGTTTTACACAGCTTGTTGTGTGCCCATCCATATGTAATTTAGTTCTAAGTAATTTGTATATCTATTGCTATCATTTCCTTAATCCTTCTATGAAATGTCTACCTTCCACTTCCTTTACAACGACCTTGTTCCTGGAAGATTATCTTAAATCCCTAAATTAGGTATTTCTAGTATTAAGCAGAATTTTGTAATTGAACCTATTTATTTTAAGTACCTGTGAGTTTAACCAATCAGAGAGATACTACGAACTACGAGACCATCGACTACGAGCACCCATAAAAGGGCTGCACACGAAGAACTCACTCTCTTTCACTCATTATCAAGACACAGAGACACATTTCTACTCTTTCTCTCTTTCACTCTTTCATCAAACACTCTTTCAAGTTACCAAGTTCTAGTGAACAACTTCGTCGGTTAAACCTAGTAACTGTATATTTGTAAAACCAACTGTTAGTATTTTTCTCCAAATAAACTTGTTGTATAGTAGTTAAAGTTGTTTCTTGCAAATTTAATTATTTGTCACCTTAACTACGACGCCTATCGTCCTGACCGAGTAGGTACACAACAAGCTCATTTCCTTGTCCACTTTATTTGCTCTCGACTGTATCTTAAGTTTTAAATCTTTGACCATAAATAGACCTTGAGTCGATCTTGTACAAGATTTAGGAACCAATATGTACTAGTCTAAAATGATCTTCAAATAGTATAATATTCATGCTCAGAGATTTAAGAGCTAAGATTTGAGATTTGAAATTAAATCTTTGAGCATAAATATACCTATATTTGATAATGCACAAAATCGAAACTAAAATTAGCTAGACCTGCACAATTCACGATTTTAACTACCAGTAGGGGGCGCTGTTTTGACAGAATCAGCTGATACAAGTGTGGTAAAAATTTACCTATTTTGTTTATAACTAACATAAACCTGATTTTATCTCACAAAACTTGTTTGTTTTTTTTTTCAAACCCCCTATAAACATATAGTTACTTATTATTCATATACCTACAAACTCCAGTACATCAATTCAATAAACTAATTTCCCTAAAAGAACTATCAAACTTAGCAAATTATTTTTTAAAACTCCATAAAAATAATTTACTATTGTACATTCACGTTAAGAACAAGATTTCCAACCTAACATGACACGAATCAAGTGTGCGACACTGAATTTTCCCACTGCTGCTATGGTGGGAGGCCCTCCACTCTCGCCAAGCACGCAGCAGAAAAAAGTTGTTCGCTCTTCCGCCGTACGAGAACGATAGGCCTCGCCCATTACTCAATTCAGCCTCCTAAAATTGAACGACGAACGTTTATTAAGTTGGCCTCTCTAGGGCTATTAAAATTCGATACCTTAAATAAGGACGTATCGCGTTCTCTCCTTATTTGATGAGGTTTTAAATGTAAAAGAGGGTGAGCGAAACTGTTAGCTTGTCTACACCGCACCTATTTTCCCGGAGAATAAACTATATAACTATATCGTTTAGTTTTGCAAAACAAGATTTCGTTCAAATACGTTCAGTTACGCTACAAATATCATCAATTAATAAAAAAATGCGTATTAAAAAATATTAGACCTGATGGGTCTGTCTTGTTATATTTTTTTAATTTGCTACTTGTTTGGAAATAACTATAAACCCAGTATAAAGAATAACTTCACCGCAGTGACAGTGATCTAGCTATTTTACGTTCGGCTACTTTACAGGGCACCGAATTTTTATAGTGCGTTAGTGCCCGAGGACGACTTAAAATAACATCTCGCTATATTTTATTTTTTATGCCATTATAAAATATTTTTTAGTAGACATGTAAGTTTAGATTTTTATTCTGATTTCATAATTATCAAAGGACATGTCGTCCCAAAATTACGTATTATAATTTCTCTTTTTTTTAGGTACAAGGTTTATTTCAACATAGAAATGTCTCAAAAAAATATGGCGCAGAATTTAAGAATTAACGACTTAAAAAAGAAGAAGAAAAGAAAAAATTGGCAAAAATTCTTTAGTAAACTTACTTCTCCATCAACCTATTCTGCTACGTCTGTTTCAGCCACATTAATGTCCGTGGAGAATAGCCAGTTATCTGAAGACATTAGTGACCAGTTGCTGAACTCTAGTGAACAACAATTGCAAGATGATGATGCCCAATTACCAGAAAAAAAAACGAGGAAACCCAGCATACTGTAACTATTACTGAACTTAAAACCATATATCAAACTGAGGATGGACGTATTAGGGATTCAAAATGTAGAGAAGAAATTGATTTTGCTGATCCAGGGAGTTGGTCAACACCATATTCCAAACAATTTATTAAGATATTAGTTAAACACGGACCAAAACAAGGTGTGAATTCAAACTTCATGAATTCGGCCAATGAAGACAGTCGGCATTTTAGCAGCAATTGGTATATTAAAACTTTGCCTAATGGGGAAACAATCAATAGAGAGTTGTTATTGTATAGCCGTTACAAAAAATCTGTATAATAAATGCTTTTATTCAGTTTTCGGACAACTTTATTAATTCACTTATCAATCAATTTAAGATGACGTTTCGCCTCATCACGAAGGCTTCTTCAGACCTACATAACAACATATATTAATTCTAGTTGTACATTAACATGAAATAAAATTATTCATAATAGATTAAGTAATTATTTTTCAAAGTTCTGTATTTTACCCTTACCTATTAAATTTATACGAAAGTGAGTTGTCTATTAGATTCACAACGATGTTCTTCATTATTAACTAAAACTAAACACCTTTTGAAATGCGAAGAATGAACCAACATTAAATTTTCTGTGAAAATTCGCGCAACTGTTGCACCTCATGCGTATTTGTAGGTTATGTTATTTACTTCTTCGCACCTCAAAATGTCAACCTCTAAGTAAAACCTATATACAGGGTGATCCATTGTTAAGTAATTTAACTTAACTATTACTAATTATTTAAGATGATGTTATTATAGATAGGACTAACTCCTTCAGTGTCTGTCTTGAAGTTAACACATTTATTTGTTTTTATGAAATACACTTCACTTATCAATCTTTTGAATAAATTCTGTTCTTTATCAAGAATTTTTACTTTATCAAATTGGAATTCATCATCATATCTATAATGATTACAATAGTAATACAGATGATCCACTAACACAAAAATCAGATTTAGAGAATAATATTTATAGTAGATTCATAAACGTACCAGCGATTACTCAAAAGATTAAAAAAGTGTGCAGAAAAACTAATGTAAAATTAGCATTATACAATGTCAATACTGTTAATAAGAAGTTCATTTGACGATATCTACGAAGAGGCCAGTGCTATTTGTAAAAGAAGTAAATTTGGAAACTGAATTTAAGGAAAAACGAAAGAGAAAAGTAAAAAGAATGATTTCCGAGCAAGCTGAAGATGATGGAAGTCAGATGTGTAAAAAAGAAAAGTTTAAGATTAACTGTTTCGAAGTACTTGACCTTGTAGATAACCAATTCGATTGGAGATTTCAAGGACTTTAAAAAATTTCAGGGGATTTTGAATTTCTTTCTGGTAAATCAATTAGCACCAAGTCAGAAACAGATCTAAAAAAATGTAGTTCAGATTTAACTCTGAAATATCACGCTGACTTAAATGCAGCTGAATTCGTTTCAGAAGTTACAAACGCAAAACACATGTTTCAATCATTAAGAGAGGATTTTAAGAAAATCTCACATCTCGAAATTCTACAAATAATCCACGATATTGGTTTGGTGGGAAGCTTTCCAAACATGTCAATTGCCTATCGCATTTTATTAACAATTCCCGTTACTTCAGCTTCCTGTGAACGCTCCTTTAGCAAATTGAAGCTTGTAAAAAATTATTTACGATCTTCGATGATTAAGGAACGAACATCGAATTTAGGTAGAATTTCTATAGAAATATGTATAGCAAAAAGCCTAAACTACGAAGAATTTATTTCGCTCACAAAAATGTAATTTACGAATTCCTAGATTTTTTGGGCATAATATTTTTGTGATGAAAAATATATAAAATTAAATTTGGTTTCGTTTATTTTTAAACTAAAGAAATATTTTTTGCGCAATACGTAGCAGTACCTGAACTTTAATATATAGTCGCAATAACCTCAAATAGATTTTTGCAATTCTACTGCTATGTCTACCTAAAAAATAATAAATTGTTCTTATCTTTCTAAGCTATTCTTATTTATGTTTTCAGTTATGGAAGCTGAACTAAAAACTAAATATTGTAATATTACTCGTGAAATAATAAATCTTTTTCTGACTCTGTGTGAAAAGTGTCAACTGAAGAAAAAGATTCCGAAACATGGATTAGTTGTAAGGCCAATTCTCTCTGATTACATGAATTCTCGATGCCAAGTTGATTTGATTGATATGCAGTCAGAGCCAGATAAAGATTACCGATTTATTTTATACTATCAAGATCATTTAAGCAAATTTTCAATACTTCGAAGGTCTTCGATTTATTCAAAGTAAGAAAAATAGAGCTCTTCATTCGGTTATTAAAACAAGTCCCTATGAGGCTATGTTCGGATCAGCGCAAAGGATCGGTCTTGGGGATTTCTCTCTTCCTAGTGATACATACGCCTCTATAGAAACTGAAAAAGAATTAGAACAACTTCTTTCTTCTGTAAACTGTAATAACGAACATGTAACTGATAACAAAGGAATAAACGAACAAATTGAAGTGAAAAATGGCACTCAAAATAAAGAAGTTCCAGAACAATCGGATATACAAGATGATAACAAAATTTATTGTATTATTTGTGATAACGAAACCTCAGGAGCCCATAAATGTTCAAGGTGTCACGAATATGTTCATATAATTTGCGGAGAAAGTGAGGAGGATTATGAGGGTTTCGGGCAGAACGTTGTTTGCAATCTCTGTATAAGGAAAAAACGCATCAGCTTGAAAAGAGACTGTGCTAAATCAGGACAAAAAAATCAAGCACGAAAAATGATTTCGTTTTCCAATTCCAAACTTCCTGAAGTGGCCATTGGAACGAGTTTTGCGGTTAGAGTACCTGACATTGATAGAGGACGAGCAGCCCCAAGAAATATTATCGCTGTTGTAATTGATATAAATGCGTCAGGTATATATCAATTAGGTACCAAAGAAGGGCTCCTTGATCGACGCTAACTCTTCGTTCGGCATCTATGTTATCTTCAGGAAGGAAACAAGGTTTTATAAGCTGTCAGTGCAAGAAATCCTGCATTCATAAAAAATGCAAATGCGTTTCCAAAAAAATAAAATGCAATTCATAATGTCACAATAGTAGTTTGTGTAAAAATAAATGACTTTAAATTTAAATTAAATAAATTTGTAATTTACAAATAATGTATAAATAAAGTTCTACTAATAATTTTTTTTTTCATTTTTGGGTTATACAAATTTATTCTTATTTTAGGTTGCTTAAAATGCATCTAAATTTGGTATTTCTTTTTAAACTCCAATTTATAAAGTATTCACAATTACTATTTATTTAAAATGCGTTATGGTTGCATCGGTGCGCGTTCTCAACGCGTTCTGGCATTTTCACATTGCCAGAACGCGTTGTGGTCAATTATCAAAACCACAACACGAATTTCGCGCTGTGGCCCTTTTGAATAGGCCACAACGCGTCGTGAGCGTTTTTGTTGATGCTACGATACGAATTTCGCGTTGTGGCTGAACCGTAGAAGCCAGAACGCGTTGTGGTCGTTTTTTTCGCTCAATGAGCGTTTTCGATCTTTGAGCCTAACAGATATATAAATACATATTGTTATTGTTTTTGTTTCATTTTTATAACTGAATTGTTCATTTTATTGATAGATACATCTATTAAGAACTTATGTTTTGGCGGAGGAGGGGGGGGGGTGGGGTAATAAGGGCGCGCTAATTCGAACGTTTGCCCCAGGCGCAAAATCTCCTAGTTGCGGCCCTGGGTAGCTTAATCTAGGGCGAATAGTTTCGCAGTGATTAAGATTATTGAACAAATATTAGTAATAAGTGCTTCTGCGTCCCAAATAATTAACAATTCGCCCGAAAGTTGAACCACCACTAGCACATCAAACTAGGGACAAAGGGGGGAAAGCACAAAGCACTTCCCGGTAAATAACTCGTAACTCGGTTAATTCCTCCTACAGTGTCAGTAAATTATACAGGGTGTAAACGTTTAAACGCATGGATCGGTATTTGAAGCGCACGGGTTTTAGTGCGAGAAGCTTTTCGTTGCGTAGCCTCTCATTCTAAACGCTCGCTCATCGCTTCTTCTCATCATGCCGTTGTGCCGTGAGTAGGCAGCCAGCAACTCTCCTACGAAAAATTACATTGCGTAAAGTAAAAATGCCGCTCGCTACCTTTTTTATAATCACCAAATCATATAATTTTCATTCTTAATTACGTATCTAAATAAACACGAAATTTATTTAATTAATTAAAACAATAAATTATAGGAGTCAATTCTAAAATAACAAGTTAGTTTTACTTTAATAAAATTCCGGTTCAGTTTTGTTTTAAATTTGTCATTTATTGTTTTTAAGCGTTATTTTCGTCTTTTTGAACATGAACCTGTATTTTTCATATTGTTACTAATTATCCCGCTTTGTAATATTTTACTTCTTTTGCTAGGGGCAAGTCTACACCTCTAAAAATTATTATTTTAAAATAATTATTTCGGATTTCAAAATTCGATAGTTAATCTACAAAACAATACAAAACTTTTTTTTTAAATACACATTTTTCATAATTTTTATTTAAAAATTGCGTTTTTAAGTAATTTATGTTGGAAAATTATAGGGTAAGTTATTGGGGTATTAAAAATCGGGTTGCAAATCGTCCAGCATTTATAGTTTTGCTGCGGAGAGAAGTTACAAGATATGCATTGTTTTTAAAATTGTTTGTATTATTAAAGGGTACCAGTTCTGAAAAGATATTACTTATTTTGGGGAAGATGGTTTTCAACTCGTGGTTTAGTATGGACGCACATTCATCGCTTCATCTCGCCGAGCCGTGAGTAGGCAGCCAACAACTCTCCTTCCAAATTTACATTGTGGAAATCTACCAATGCATCGCCTCGCGCTATTTCACCATATTAATCGTATCGCGCGGATTTTCTTATAACCACCAAATCATATCATTATCATTCTTAATTATGTATCTACTTTACGCCATAAACACGAAATGTATTTAATTAATTAAAAAAATAAATTATGGGAGTCATTTCTAAAATAACACGATAGTTTTACTTTAGTAAAAATCTGGTTCAGTTTTGTTTCTAATTTGTCATTTATTGTTTTTACGGGTTATTTCTATCTTTCTGAACACGAACCTCTATTTTTCTCATTGTTACTACCTTATAATATTTTACTTTTTTTGCTTGTGGCAAGTCCACACCCCTAAAAATTATCATCTTGAAATAATTTTTGCGGATTTCAAAATGCGATAGTAAATCTACAAATCATTACAGAACTTTTTTAAATACACATTTTTCATAATTTTTATTTTAAACGACGTTTTTAAGTAATTTTTATTGAAAAATTGTAGCAAAAGTTTCTGAGATTTTAAAAATCGGATTGCGGCGTTTCGTAGAACATACATTTATCTACTTTTTTTATGATAATTGATTATAATAGCCTAGTACACATTTTGTATATTTTGCACGGGCGGACGGTAGCTGCATGTCGCCGGACCCGATGAAGCTGTTTTCCCGTGAGGATCGGGCGCGGACTTCCCAACGCGGCGTAAAATTTTTTTTTTTCGTCTTAAAATATTTGTAATAAGGCATCATTTAATCCCACAAAATTTCATTTTTTTACACAGCTATTTGGGCATTATTTCACCATGATAATAAAACAAGTGATAAAACGTAAATGAGTTGATAAATCAAAGCATTCAAAACGAATAAATTTTATATCCAAATCCAAAATAAATCTTCAAATATTGCATAATTTATGAATAAACAAATACTGCAGATGGTAGGTTGCGCCTTATCGTCGCGCCAAGCTGAGTACGCTTTGCCAGAGTGAGGCGAAATTTATACGAAGAAAATTCGATGATAAAAATTGATGAAAAGGTATGTTTTAGTTCATTAATTACAGCGTTACCTTTGATTTTTTTTAAATTTTTTGTGCATTGTTTAAATAAAAGATGTATTTAGGGAATCCGGCAGGCATATTTAAAAAATTACCCATATTATCTCCGTAAAATGTAGTTAAAAATGTGCATTTTTCTGCGTTTTTGCGGATTTTTTTTATGGGAACTTAAAAGTGAAAACTTGAAAAAACAAATGCCTAGTATCCTTAAGAAAGGTATCTATTTTTCCATGGATTTTTTAATTTTTTTCATATCTTTATCCGTTTTTGCTATTTTATGGGACAAATTAGCAGTAAATTTGCTATTGAAAATTTTACCGACTATCTTCTTAAGTGTGCAATCTTGCCATGGTGCTCCATATTCGTTTTAACGTATGTATAAAAAAATATGTATTTTTTGGGGACAGGTTATTTTTGCACCCGGGTAATAAAAATTGTATAATCCGAGAACGCGAAAATTGATCCTAGTGAATAGAATTAAGGGTTAAGTTTAAGGGTGAATGTTTTAATTATATTTGCAGGTGCGGTCGTAAAAGAAGTACTATCATGCCAAGTCCTTTTCTAGATAGATAGTGTTGTAAAAATTAAATAGGCTGAATACATTCAGGGTGTAGCAAATGTATGGCATAATTGCTATAACTTTTTAATTTAAAGAGTTACATAAAAACGTTAAATTTAAAAGTTTTTCGGTAAATTTTAATTTAGGACGTATTTTGTTTTTGTATAACTTTCTCTATTTTGTTTATAGAGCAACGACCAACTAATGTTTTTTAAATAGCCTTAGTACGATTTCTCTAGCGTGTATTTAGCGACCGTGATGAAAAATTTAGAGACGTCGTTATAGTTAATCACATGATTAAAAAATATTTCTTCATAAGAAATATTTTCTTAAAGATGTGATTAACTTTAACGACGTCTCTAAAATTTTCATCACGGTCGCTGAATACATGCTTCTGTGTTTGGCAATGCTATTTACTATGTACTATTTAACTTTTAATGTAGCTCTTTAAATTAAAAAGTTTAAGGCGATGGTCGCCAAATTTGAGCGCTAGATTTTGAAATTCTCTTGATAATTGCGGTTTTGGTCATAACTTTTTTTTCCAGTGGAGCTTTTTTAAAATTTCATGTTTTTTGTATACAGAAGAGTCTTGTGGCTACCAATTTCTTCTTTTTTTATTTTTGTAAGTCAAACCAAATACTCATTTGGAAGCAGTAAGACGGGGTGTTTACAAAAAACGTTTGCTTAGCGGCTGTTTTGATATTTATAAAAAACTAATTGAAATAATATATCATTTCCAACGCTAACAATAAGTTAAGATACAGGGTGGTGATAACCCAGCAAACACTGTAACATCGGCCAATTGGCGGTTTTATTACGGCACGGTCGGCAAAGTGTCGGCGTCGATTGGAAGATTAGGGCCTTCGATGGCTCTTAACATGTTGCCCGGCAAGGTAACCCAGCTAACACAATAACATTGGCCGATTGGCGGTTTTATGTCGGCAAAGCATCGGCGTTGAATACAAGCTAAGGGCCATAAGTTGCTCGACACTAGGCTTAGATACATATTTTATTTTCATTCGAGCTTTGCAAATATTGCATTGCCAACTTGATGGGCCTTAACACGATTTCTGACATTAAATTTATTTCTTCGGTTTTTTTTTTCGACTAGTTTCGAGTGTTTACGAAATATATTCCGGCAATATAAAATGCTCCAAAGTCAAATATTTGCTTATTTTTAGTAAGATAGATATACCTATATCTTTTTGAGTTTCTTAGAATATATTTATTATGAATTGTATATAATCATTATCATAATACAATAATAAATATTATAAAATTATTTTTTTTATAACCCAATCTGAAGTGTAGTGCACAAAGGCAATGTGAAGGCCCATTGCTGGCAATGCGGCGGTATGAAAGCAAAATGTTGTCGGTACATAATAGGGCCGTCGCGGAAAATACATTTCATCGCAGCGGTAGCAGTGCGTTCGGCCGCCTTTCGGCCGGAGTGACCTATTGAAATTGGCTCAACATCATTTGCCAGTGAAGGCCCGTTGTACCCAGTATGGGAGGCGTATATTCGGCCGAATGTCGGCCGACTTAATTTTGCTAGCTGGGTAGTTATTTAAAATTTTGTATTTTTTTAATTTTTATTATTATTTAACGCAGTTTATTTTTAAAAATTGTTAATTTTCATATGTAATACAACGACTGAAATCGTGATTATTATTTAATCACGATTTTACGAGTTGCATGCTTAGATTACATAAAGAATGATAAGAAAATAAGAATAATACTTTTAAGTTTTTATTTCTGAATTGTGTCTAGTGTGACAAGGTCAGTGGTGGTCCAGAGTGCTAAGGCGTCAGTGTCTCAATCCGAGAATGCGGGTTCGAATCCCATCCCAGCTTGCCGTTTTTCTAAGCTTATAGTCTCGGTAATCAAAAAACGAAAATCAGAAATCGATAATTGGCCGCGTACAGATGCTCATCGATTATTAAGCGAGTTGGCGTATAGGAAATAAAGGCATTATGAATTGTATATAATCATTATAATAAATATTATAAAATTATTTTTTTTATAACCCAATCTGAAGTGTAGTGCACAAAGGCAATGTGCAGGCCCATTGCTGGCAATGCGGCGGTATGAAAGCAAAATGATGTCGGTACATAATAGGGCCGTCGCGGAAAATACATTTCATCGCAGCGGTAGCAGTGCGTTTGGCCGCCTTTCGGCCGGAGTGACCTATTGAAATCTGCCCAACATCATTTGCCGTTGAAGGCCCGTTGTACCCAGTATGGGAGGCGTATATTCGGCCGAATGTCGGCCGACTTAATTTTGCTAGCTGGGAAAGTTTGGAACCAAGGTTATAACTTCCGTAAAAATTTTTTTTGTAAAAATCACTCGGACAGGTCAATTTTTGTTTTAAAAATGCCATCTTTTGGAATGAAAAAAATATTCATGACGTCACTGATAACTTCACTATGACGTCATCATCAATTTTTTTTAAATGGAAACCCCTACTTTTTGACACATTTTTCATAGACCTTTTTATCATATTAATGATCACATAAAAATATTTAAAAAAATGTCAACCATTTTTGAAAAAAAAATAAATTTACTCAAAAAAAATTATTAATTCTCAATGAAAATATGGCAAGAAAAATAAATTAAACTAATTTTTAGTTTAAAAATAACAAATTATTATTGAAAATATTCGAATTGTTCTTCTTTACACAATTGGAATTTTCTTAAAACTAATTTTAAATAACTTTTAATGAAAAAGGTAATTAAAATAAAATGTTTGAGTAATAATAAACTTTAAATAAAATTGTAATTTATTATAAATTTGAAAAAGCTTTTGATATTCAAAATTTATTGAAATAAAAATTGCCTTTATAAAAGTGCTTTAGTTGACGTTATTTTGTATGGCAAATAAAATTTTAAATCCATTTACCAATGCTTGAATACATTACTTCGTTTGTTTAATAATAATCAACAATTATTAAGTTTTGCGAAATTAAAAATGCCTCGTTTAAGCGAACGCGAAAGAATCGAAATTTTAATTATGGTAGGATACGGCGATAGAAAAAGAACCCATGGGGAAGCTTGTGCTTTGTTTAATGAGCAATATCCAAATAGACCGCAAATCTCAAGATCTACAGTTAGTAAGTTAGTTACCAACTTTGCAGAAACAGGATCTGTAGGAGATTTGCCTCGACAAGGACGGCCTCAAGTGAATGAAGAAACCAAATTAAATTTATTACTTGCGATTGAAGAAAATCCCAATATTTCAACAAGAGATATTTCAAGAAATAATAATGTGGATCATTCCTATGTCGCAAAATTATTAAAAAAGGAAAAGTATCACCCATACAAAATAAAACTCATACAAGAGTTAAATGAAGACGATCCCGATCGCCGACTGCAATTTTGTGAAGAAATGATGGCGCGAAGTGATCAAAATCCAAATTTTTTAAGTGGTATAATTTTCTCCGATGAAGCTACCTTTCAATTGAATGGATCAGTGAATCGACATAATTGTAGGTATTCGTCACAGGAAAATCCTCATTGGGCCGTAGAATCCCATAGTCAAAGACAGGGAAAGTTAAAAGTATGGGTGAGAATGATTGTCAGACGTTTTATAGGACCTTACTTTTTTAATGAAAACCTTACTGCCGAAAGATACTTGAATTTTTTGCGGACTGATTTGCTACCAGTTTTACTTCGTATTTTCCCCAATTATGAAAATCGCAACATTCCTAACCAAAACATTTGGTTTCAACAAGATGGGGCTCCTCCACACTTTGGCAGGGCGGTGCGAGAATTCCTTAACACCACGTTTCCCAACAAATGGATAGGTCGGAGGGGACCAATTGAGTGGCCTCCGCGATCTTCCGACATAACGCCCTTAGAATTTTTTTTGTGGGGACATTTAAAATCAAAAGTTTATTTCAATAGACCTAATAATTTACAAGAATTGGAGCTTAGAATTAGGACGGAATTGCAACAAATTAACGAAGAAGCTATTAACAATAGAATTCAGAGTGTGTACAGTCGAATGGGACAATGCCAAATGGTCAATGAACATTGAACATTTTCGTTAAAATTTGTTACTTGTAAATTAAAAATTTACTTTTTTTTTGTAATATTTTCATTGAGAATTAATAATTTTTTTTTTAAGTAAATTTATTTTTTTTTCAAAAATGGTGAAATTTTTTAAAATATTTTTATGTGATCATTAATATGATAAAAAGGTCTATGAAAAATGTGTAAAAAAAGTAAGGGTTTCCATTTAAAAAAATTGATGATGACGTCATAGTGAAGTTATCAGTGACGTCATGAATATTTTTTTCATTCCAAAAGAGGTCATTTGTAAAACAAAAATTGACCTGTCCGAGCGATTTTTACAAAAAATTTTTTTACGGAAGTTATGACCTTGGTTCCAAACTTTATCACCACCCTGTATAAACGAAGAGTGTATAGACTTGTTTTTTTGTTGTAAGTAAATTTTTAAAATTTTTACAGCGCTCCAAATATTTCTTAAAATTTTACCCAATTTTTGGTGTGCTGTAAAAAGGTTAAAATTATTGGGAATTTTTAGATTCCGCTCGCCCTCTGGAGGCAAAATATGAACTTCGGTATTCGGTAGGTACTTACGTTTTTGATTTAACGTATTGGTACATGTTTTTGAGATTAAGGGCCGGCTTATTCATCTGTCCAGTAAAGTGTCAGTTGGTTACTTGTTCAGTAAGGTTACAAGTCCCCTGTAAAAAATTGGGTATATTCATTCTATTTTATCTGTCAGGTAACTACTGAACACTTAGCGACAAAAGAGACATGGCAACAGTGTTTTTTTGGGCTTTTGGCGTTATTTGCACTTCTATTTTGTTGTATTTTAATAAATTTTATTGCATTTATGACGTATGAGTAAAAAATAAATTCTTTCTATAAAATATTTTGGCGAATGTTCTATGCGATTATGTTTTTTTATAATTTCTTTTTTTGATATGCAAAAGTCTAAAGTCTTGTGTCTTCTTATCTTCGTTGGGGCAAATCAAACAAAAAGAGTATATCGTATATCTTAAATATTGGGCACTTTTGCTATATTAATGATTTTTTTTGGCAATACTTAATAGAACATGGTTAAATTCATGGTTTGGGCATCCTATTTTCATTTTAAATATTTTGGTAATACAAAAAAGACTCATAATAAAAATTAGGAGTCTGAAAGTTCCCGAAGTGTTGCAGACTTTCGAAGGATTATAAAAATGTAATAAAATTTTGCGCGCTTATTTCGGGGAATCAAAAATTTGTAATGCTAAAAATTAAATATGATGGATTAAAAAAAAAAACAAAAATATCGCGAAGGAAAGTTTGAAAAATTGCAGAAGTTCCAGTAAGTACACTCTGGAAGGGAAACTTCAGATCACCCCAATAATTTAAATTATCCCATTATTGAAACCAACTGAACTAAGACATCGAGGATTATATACAGGGCATCAATAATAATATCTATTTTAATTTATAAAACTGAATAACAAAGAGAATACTTAAAAAAATCGATATTTTCTTCAAATTTGAGGTTATAATCTTCTCATTATCTCCTTAGGGCGCGTTCCAGTAATGAACACTAAAGCCCACGACGACCGCAAAATCGTTCTACATAAGACCGCGATTTTTTCTTTCGTCCATCGATGGCTACCGCAAGAAGCTCACAACGACCGTATTTATTCGTGGGTTTCCGTGGTTGTTTGTTAAATGGTGACCTTTTGAGCTAGTGGAACGGGAAAATTTTGCGGTCGTGGTCGTGGGCATTAGTGTTCATTACTGGAACGCGCCCTTACTGGGAGGTCAAACTGATCATTAAATTAAAGTATCCCGTAACCTAAATTTACTAAAAGGTTGCTATTACTGACAGGTGAATATACACTTACAGATGTCAGTAACGCTAATGAACACTTTACTGAAAGGTGAAGAAACCGGACCTTACTAAAGCTTTAAATGATAAAACTATTTGTGTTTTGTTGAATTGCATTTTAAACACAATTTTTGACAATGAAAAGTACCGAATATCCTCTGTTTATAGCGCCATACGTAGTTAAAATCATTTAAAATTCCCAATACTTAAAACAAAACTCTTTGTTTATATCTTAACCTACTGTTAGCGTTGGAAATAACATATTATTTCAATTAGTATTTTATAAATATCTAAAGAACCGCTAAGGGAACGTATTTTGTAAACACTTCATTTTACAGCTTCTGTATGAGTACTTTGTTTGACTTACAAAAATAAGAAAGACGAAATTGGTAGCCACAAGACTCTGCTGTGTACCAAAAAAAGAAAATTTAAAAAAGCTTCACTCGAAAGAAGGTTTTGACCAAATTGGCAAATATCAAGCGAATTTCAAAATCCAGCGCTCAAATTTGTTGACTACCTTAAGACATAATCCACTAGAGAGACTTGGCACAGCTATTTTTCATCTGGAGTACTTCTTTGTGGTTATATTAATCCCAACCTAATTTTCACAAACGAAAAATAGAAACTAGTAAAAAAATAATAAAATATTGCTTGAAGCGTTTATTTTCAAAGATATTAAATGGAGCATCCTGTATATTATTCTGACAGGTGTTAATTAATTAGGTTCGACATTTCATGTCAATCATTTAAAAGTTTAATAAAGCCGTATGTTATATTTAATATAATAGACCGGGAGCTCGTGACAGTATTTGGTCTCCGATTTCATACAGCATACATTTAAATTGTGGGGCATGCATGTATCTACATGTTGGTTAAAACCGCAAGTCGATATGTTTTATAGCAAAGAAGCTATATACCGTGGGCAGATGATGCATTACTTACATCAAGAACAACTTTACATTTTGTCACTGGTTTCGAAGATATTCTCATTCTCTTGGTCAACGTCATTATAGACCTGGAGCTCGCGATAGTTTTTGGTCTCCGATTTCATACAGCATGCTTTTCGGAGGAGAGAATATTTACCCTATAAAAACAAATACAAGCGGGTACTAAACCACTGCACGCTTTCCGATCATAGGGAAAATTGCATTTCCATTTTCACAAAAATTTGGTGTTTTTCTCTGATTTAATATTGCATGCCCTTTTAGCAAAAGATATTTAAAATAAATTTAAGTCTTGAAAATTATAGGCATGCAATTCGCACGGTCCCAAAGGACTCAAACGCTCATTTGATCTTGTAATAAAAAATATGTTTTTCCGCGTTTTCATACTGCATGCCAATGGAAAGAATTAAAGTTTATGTCATAAAACCCCCATACAAAAATTGGCATGAGTTCCTCGTTATCTTAAGGGTGGAAAATTTAGGAAAAGTTTTGTGGAATGACACTGAAGTTTGGTGAAAATTTCAAACTTTTCCTAAATTTCCACCCATGAGCTAACGAGGGGCGCATGCCAATTTTTTTATGGGGGTTTTATGACACAAACTTTAATCCATTTCATTGGCATGCATTATGAAAACCCGGAATATCATATTTTTTTAATACAAAATCACAAGACCATTTGAGCCTTTTGGAATCGCATGCCTATAATTTTCAAGACTTAAATTTATTTTAACTATCTTTTGGTAAAAGGGCATGCAATATTAAATCAGAGAAAATCACGAAATCTTTGTGAAATTGGAAATGCAATTTTCCATATGATCGAAAAGCGTGCAGGGGTTTAGTACCCGCTTTTCTTTGTTCTTATAGGGTAAATATTCTGTCCTCCGAAAAGCATGCTGTATGAAATCGGAGACCAAAAACTGTCGCGAGCTCCAGGTCTATAATGACGTTGACCAAGAGAATGAGAATATCTTCGAAACCAGTGACAAAATGTAAAGTTGTTCTTGATGTAAGTAATGCATACATAAAACACCTGTTTTTTTTATACAGGTCATCTGCCCACGGTCTATAGCTTCTTTGCTATAAAACATATCGACTTGCGGTTTTCACCAACATGTAGATACATGCATGCCCCACAATTTAAATACATTTTCGATATATACAGGGTGTCCAAAGCTATATTTTTTTAAATGGAATACCCAGTATATTATGAAATTTTTGGATTCCTTATCAAAAAATAATTATACTTTGTATAAACTTTTATGGGTCTATCATCACTCGTTTTGCTGATATTTGCCATTTAAGCCAACATCGTCTAGTCTACAACTATTATGTCAAATTTAAGTTTGTAATATTTTTTATCAGGGTGACTTATCAAACGCAAATTGAACAATTAAACGAAATTTTCAAATGGAACACCCTGTATATTTCAACATCAATCGATGGCATTTTTTACAAGCTTTCTATTGATATAATGTTTGTATGGTCGCTTATCACTGGTTTGGGAGATATTAATATCCAAACTGAGAAACAGTGAAAAATACACAAAATACCACTCTTCATACATTTTTTTAAGTTTTTTTTAATTTGCCTAATACTTATTTGGGTCTTTCTCTATTTTGCTTTTTTAATAATGTTTTTATATTATAGTAACAGTTTTTGTTGTTTTACAACACAACTAGAATTGAAACTTGCAATTATCAATTTTGGTTTTCTAAATCTCAGTATATTTTGATATTTTAACTATTAATGTTACCAAGAAATCCCTTATTTTGTTGAATATCGTTTTTACGCTCTTTTCTGATAACCAGAAGCGGATTTCATATAGGTTCACCAAGCGCTTACAGCAAATTTTCCATTTCTTATTTAGAAGAGTTCATTATTTCGGTTTAGTTATTATCAAAAGTACAGAAAAAGGCGTTAAAACAAAATTCCACAAAATAAGGGTTTCCTTGGTAACATCAGTTGCTAAATTTTTAAAACATGTTGAGACTTAGAAAACCAAAATTGATAATTACAAGTTTCGATTTTATTTTTGTTGTAAAAGAAGAAAAACTAGTATTGTAATAAAACAACATTGTAAAAAAGCAAAATAGAGAAAGACGGAAATAAATATTAACAAAAAAAATCTCAACAAAATTCATCAAGGCGCTATTTTGTGTATTTTTCAATATTTCTCAGTTTGGATATTAATATCTCCTAAACCATAGACATTCGACCATACAACCATTATATCAGTAGAAAGCTTGTTAAAAATGCCATCAAATGATGTTAAAATATACAGGGTGTTCCATTTAAAAAATTCGTTTAGTTGTTCAATTTGCGTTTCAAAAGGCAGCCTGATAAAAAATTATCACAAACTTAAATTTGACATGACAGTTGAAGACTAGACGATGTTGAAAAATTTTTGAGAAAATTTCAACCCAAAATGTTTATCTGTTTTAGAGCAATGATTTTTCAAAAATGGATCTTTTTTTGGCTTAAATGGCTAATATCAGCAAACCGAGTGATGATAGACCCATAAAAATTTATACAAAGTATAATTATTTTCCAAATCCAAAAATGTCATAATATACTGGGTGTTCCATTTAAAAAACAAATCTTTGGTCCGCCATTTTGAAATGGACTCCCGGTATATTACTACAAATATTTTTAAAATGTGCTCTTAAAGGTATTGTATATTCTATCGAAAACAGCATGTCGATATCTTTTTTCATTTTAGAGTAAAGTTATTTCCTCGCGGCGCTGGGACACCTGTTTAAGGTATCGAAAAACAACTAATAATTAGAACCGTTATCAATTAAATCGTTTAACAAGTTTAATTATTTCAATTAATTCAATAAATTGTGTGCGTTAAGCATTTGGGTGGCACATAAGGAGGTGAAAACAAAATTTATTACGAGCTTATAATATGTTGAGTTTAGTAAAGTTCGATATATTTTTTTGATGATCTATTGGAGCCACAAGTTTGCTATGTGTTTCTCAATGAAACAAAGTAATAAAAGCTGTGTCAAATCTCAATTTCAAACAAAATTCCAGTATTTTTTTATTTATACAAGAAACATAAGTAAATTTTATAAACCTAAATACCCCTTACGAATTGTAGGAAAACGTGGGTGTCTTTTGAAATCCGTACCAGCTATTTCTCTGTTATTTATAATTGGCAGTCGCATTAAAAAGCCCACAGGTGCCTGCACATATGCCTGGGGATCATCTTGAGTGGAAATTTCAATGTTGGTCACTTTTCGGGATGGGGACCTCCTGGAGATCTAACGAATCTCACGGTACATAACTTCTACAAAATTTAATTAAGTGGCAACTCAAAGGACCTTATCGTTTTCATATGGGAATTTGGGTAGAAATGAAATGAAAATCAAACTTACCAAAACGAAATATAATATTTTAAATATAAAATATTACCTTCAATTTTGTTTAGAAGATTCTGTTAAATAAAGAAACTGTCTGGCAAAAATGTATTATTAAGCTGGCAACTGCGGCTATTCAAATTTTAAATTTTGACAAGTGTGACAATTATTGTCAAAAATACATATGCTAGTTACCTGTAATTACGATTTGCAATTTTAAGAATCCCTGTAATTTGTTGTTTTTGTTGTGAATTATACAGGGTGATACAGACCACCCGTGCCACCCATTTATCTCGAGAACGCATTATCGCACATCACTAAAATACAAAACTTATTTACCAAAATGAACATAAAGAATCCATTGGTGAACTTATTTTTTTCCGGAACAACCCGAAACCGGAGGTAACTTTGATTTTTTAAATGGCAACATACATAGGTCGAGTTTGGTATGGTTTGATAGGTCTTTCAAAAACAAATAACTTTTATTCAAATATTTTTTTATTATTTTCCACAGTTTAGAATTTATCCGAAAAACAAAAAAACATTATTTAAAAAAGTAAATAAAAATTATTGCATATTTTGAAGAATTTTATAAATTTATAAACTCTTTCTACAAATTCTAATGTTTTACCAACTTTAATTATCATACTTGTCCATATTTGAACAAAATTCTTCAAAATATGCAATACTTTTTTTGACATTTTTTTTTGTTTTTCTAATAAATTTTAAAGTATGGAAAATATTAAAAAAAAATTTTAATAAAAGTTATTTGTTTTCGAAAGACCTATCAGACTATACCAAACTCGACCTTGTTGAAATTTAAAAAATCAAAGTGATATCCGGTTCCGGATAGTTCCGGAAAAATATAAGTATGGTTTGATAGGTCTTTAAAGAACAAACGACTTTTATAAAAATAATTTTTTAATATTTTTCATAATTTAGAATTTATTCGAAAAACAAAAAAAATATTAATAAAGGTAAATAAAAATTATTGCATATTTTGAAGAAATTTATAAATTTATAAACTCTCTACAAATTCTAATATTTTACCAAATTTAAATATCATACTTGTCCATATTTAAACAAAATTCTTCAAAATATGCAATAATTTTTATTTACTTTTTTATACATTTTTTTTTGGTTTTCGGTTTTCGAAAGACCTATCAAACCATATCAAACTCGACCTGTGTTGCCATTTAAAAAATCAAAGTTACCTCCGGTTCCGGATAGTTGCGGGTTGTTCCGGAAAAAAAATAAGTTCACCAATGGATTCTTTAGGTTCACTTTGGTAATAAAAATTTTTATTTCGGCCATGTACGATATCGCGTTCTCGAGATAAATGGGTGGCACCGGTGGTCTGAATCACCCTGTATATTAGAGATCGATTTAAATCATGCGTGCAAAATAAGGAAGAACATTTCAACTGTTTTATAAATATTTTTGAAGAAAAGAACGTGCAACGGTTTTTCGTAGAAATAAATCTATAAAATGAAAAAATCACACAATCTCGTCTGAAGGATAAGTGCGATTTTCTTAGAACTTAGCGCAACGCAGAGCAACGATTTGTTTGCAAAAATTGATAATAATTTTATTTTCATTTTCAAAAAATAGTATTTTTTATTAAAAATAATTAGCTGCGCTTGGATATATTATATTTATGTTTACAATTAAATAATACGTTTGAAAATAAATTAATGAATTTATTTGTGACACGCAGATGAAAAAGTTTCCAATGTTGCCAATAATTAGAAAATCCGAAATGTACTGTAAAAATCGTAACATTTTAATTTCAAAATGTTCTAGTGAATCGAGATCTATAAAGCTTTCGTAAACTATAATACTAATACCAATTAACTATATGTATGTCTTCAACCTACAACAAATTACTAAGTGTAAACAGAAATATTGATATACAGTTGAACTTCCCTATAACGAACTTCCATATAACGAATTTCTCTATATAACGAATTTTTTTTGAGAATCTTCACCTGGAAGGCGTTTTGAATGTATTTTTTACTCCTTATAACAAATTAAAGTTTCCGTATAACGAATTTTTGTTACGTAAATATTAGAATCTTTTATAAATTTTAGTCAATGGGTGGCTAATTTTAAAAATTTCGGAGAATTTTATATTAGATTAGTGTAAAGAATAATAGAAAATCAGGTAGGTAATTAGAATTTTTAGAAATGAACGTAAATTCCGAGTCTTTTTATAAGGTTTACTTATAAGTTACAGTCAACTGTCCAACTTGGTGCAAATTTCGTTTTTGTAAAACAAGCGCAATAAAAACAACGCCTTTTCATATTTTTAGTTAAAATAAAGAGCTATAAAGTAAATAACAAATCTTTTTATATCAAAATTACGAAATTCTATACAGCGAATTTTCTATATAACGAATTTTTTTAAGGTTCCCGTGATGAAACGTTATATAGAAGTTCGACTATATTTGATTGTAATTACAGTGCTCTCCTGGGACAACTAAAAATTATGTACTCTAGGTCTCAGTTTTAAAGTTTTGCATTGCGACCGTATTTTAAAGATATAATTTTAATTTTTATATACAGGTTGGCCCAACTAAGAGTTCCCACCCAGTTTCTTTTGAAAACAAATAATTAGGGAAAAAAATCCTGAAACCGGTCAATTTTTATTTGGCGGGGGACCAATTTTTATTGTAACGCAACCCCTCACCCAGTTATGCAGGGAAACTACTCCTTCAGAAATCTTAAATAGCAATAGGGATCGAGTGATACATCATTGTAAAGCTCCTACTGTTCTCTATAGAGCTTTCGATTATTTTTTTAATTTTATGTAATGTTACCAATATATGGTTGTATTTATGTTTATTGTAACTTTTAACAAAATCAGGGTTTAAAAGCCATTTTAACCCATATTACCTGTTAAAAACGCGTTTTACATGTCTAACGTGAAAATGCTATTACTTCTCAAATATTCCATCAAATTAAAAAAAAATTGACAGGTGTATAGAGAATAATAGGAGCTTTGCAATGATGTATCACTCGATCACTATTGCCACTTAAGATTTCTGAAGGGGTAGTTTCCCTGCATACCCAAGTAAGGGGTTGTCCCTTGCGTTACCATAAAAATTGGTCCCCCACCAAATAAAAATTGACCGGTTTCAGGATTTTTTTCAAAAATTATTTGTTTTCAAAATAACCTGGGTGGGTGGGTACTCTTAGTTGGGCCACCCTGTATACAAGTTGTCCTGTAACTTGTGCATAATAATGAAAGGGGTTATAGAGGACATCAAAACAAGGAAATTAATCGTTAAGTATAATATTTACAAAAATTGTACGAAATTTTACCCCTTGTATTGGATGCACAAGGTAGCACAATGGTTCATTCTAAATTTAGGATAAAGGATAAACACAAAGAGACACAATTAGAATGAAAAAAACATTTATTTGTAAATTTGATTAAAAAAAATATCTCAACCTAGTACCCTAACGGTTAATTTCCGGACATGGGTTTATTAACAAAAGTTTCTTGTTTTAGTATCCTCTATAACCCCTTTCATTATTATGTTCAAGTTACGGAACACCCTTTATATGTATAACAATTCTACACACCTTTCAGATGTTTTAAATTTTGTATTTTATATGTTAAGTGTTTTATTAACTTATATTATTAATGTTTTTTTTCAAATCTCGAAAATTAACGCACTCGCGTTCCGCTCGTGCTTTTAAAATTATCGATGTTTTATTCAAGTTTTTGTAAAAATTAAAGAAAAAACGGCAACTCTGCCATATTTAAATAAGTTTAAAATTTTTATTGTGAATTTACTTATTTATACAGGGTGTTTCTAAAATGGTGGTCACGTCTTCGTGTGCTTATACTAGAAGTAAAAGTAAGTTAAAAAGTCCATATAAAAAATTGTCCAAAACTCAACTGTTACCGAGATGCAGGGTGTTGAAATTTATTTTTATCTTTACTTTTTATTTATTTTCTCATGATCGGCTAAATCAAAATCATTAAAATTTTAGGGGTGAGTACTTCTCATAGGTAGTCACCTTCGGTTGTTATTGTTGTCTTTATCCAGTGACGTAGAAACCGGTCAAGGTGCCCCCTTTTTGAATTTATTTTACATTTTTGTTTGAATTTTTAAACTTAATCAATTTAGCACAAAATAGTACACTTATTAAATTTTGGTATGATTAGTGGTATTTCAGTAATCTTGCGTTTTATAATTCAGTACCTTTTTGTTAATCAAACTAATTTTCAAAATTTGTAACAATTTAACTTTAAATAAGGAAAATTGAATTAAAAACTCTTAGTATAACACTTTATCGGCGTTTTAAATAAAAATACATGTAAGAAACACCAAATTTTAAATTTTAGAAAAATGATCAAAATGGCCCCCCTTATCTATTTTTTATACAATTTAAAATAGTGTTTCTGGCTTGTTCATTTATTTAAAACAACAACTAAGTGTCTTACTAATAGCTATCAATTTAAATTTTGTTAGTTTATTGTAAATTTATTTAAAATGTGAAAATTAGTTTGATTTCAGCAAGTTCACTGGACCATAAAATTGGAAATTTCAGAAATACCACTAATCCTTTCAAAATTGAACGGGTGTACATTTTTATAGTAAATTAAATGAAGATTTTAAAAATCCAATCAAAATGTTAAAATTTTGCAGTGGCGTACCAAATAAATTCAAAAAATGGGGCAGCTTTACCCGTTTCTACGACACTGGATTGTTAAATTAAGACAAAAGTAATGGCTAAAAGTGGCCATCTAGGAGAAGTAATCACCTCTAAAATTTTATTAATCTTCATTCAGCCGATCCAGAAAAAATAAATAAAATGTAAAACTAAAAAGAATTCTCAACACCCTGTACCTCGGTAACATTTGAGTTTTATAAAAATGTTTATATGGACTTTTTGTATTATTTTTACTTCTAGTATGAACACACGAAGCCATGACCACCATTTTAGAAACACCCTGTATAATAAAACTACATATACGCTAAATAATTAAAATAATATAAAATATTTATAAATATGTAATTAATACATTATTAACATCAGAAAATTAAACTATTTAGATGATGTCGGAAACTAACATTGCCTTAATGCAATATTAGTTGTTAGTTAATCTCGACACCGTTGTCGAATTGTGCAAAATGGTGCTAAAGATTTTCTATACATTTAGCATGAACATCTACGTTGAAACACGATCCTCCCAGAGAACGTTATCTTCCTTTGGAAAGAGTTTAGTTTTTTAATTGTTTTCTCTGTATTGTTAATAAATTATATATATTACTAAGCTGAGAGATGTAATTTGACGCTTCCGCCTACCAATATATTCATTAAAGTTTTGTATTTTAGATGACTATGGATGTGAATAGCACATGGGCCCATTTAAAGAATGCCATTCAGGAAATTCTAAAGAAAAACCACGCAAAGCTTAGTTTTGACGAAAATTATAATAATGCTTTCATCATGGTAACCAACAAAGATGGAGAAAGGCTTTACACTGGTCTTAAAGAAGTTGTTACACAACATTTAGAAACTCAAGTAATTATTACATTTAAAAATTTATTAACAATTATAATATTTAATCGTCTTTTAGGTTAGAGAAGATGTTTTAAAATCATTACATAATAATTTTTTAATGACATTAAATCAAGCTTGGACTGACCATCAAAAGTCCATGGTTATAATTAAGGGCATCTTATTGTACATGGATAGAGATTACATACAAAAGAACGAAGTTGATAATATTTATGATCTCGGGTTGATAATTTTTAGAGATCAGGTCGTAAGGTATGGTTGTATCAGAGATCATTTAAGAGACACGCTATTAAACATGGTGATGCGAGAGAGAAGAGGTGAAAAAGTTGATAGTAATTCCATAAAAAATGCCTGCCAAATGCTCATGGTTCTTGGAATTAACAAACGAACTATTTATGAGGAAGATTTTGAAAGGCCATTTTTGCAAAAGTTAGCTGAATTTTATAAAGTGGAAAGTCAAAAATTTTTACAAGAACATAGTGCATCTGTTTATATTAAAAAAGTTGAAGCATGGAAAAATGAGGAATCTCAACGTGCCAAGTATTATTTAGATATTTCTAGGATAGCGAAAGTTGTAGAAGAGGAGTTAATTAAAAAACACATGAAAACTATTATAGAAGTAAGTTTATAAATTTCGAAACGAATTCATGATGTTTTTATAAATGTCTTTTTTTAGATGGAAAATTCTGATGTTGTCCATATGTTAAAAAATCAAAAAACTACAGAACATTTAGCCTGCATGTATAAATTGTTTGGTAGAGTTAATGATGGTTTAAAAACCATGGCCGATTGTGTTTCACATTATTTACGTGAACAAGGAAAGGTTTTGCTACAAGAGGAGGAGCATCAAGTATTCCCAAATGCTATCACCTTTGTTGAATCATTACTAGATCTTAAAGATAGGTAAATTATTTTACTATTTTTAATTAAATCATATTTTAAAACTAAATTTTTTCAGATTCGATCATTTCGTATTAAACTCATTTTCAAATGATATAATTTTCAAGCAGATGATTGCTTCTGACTTTGAGTACTGTTTGAATTTGAATCCCAAAATTCCTGAATATCTTTCTTTGTTCATTGATGACAAACTTAGGAAAGGAGTTAAAGGGGTAATTCATTCATTTTAATGATTATGATTTAGGCTTATTTAATTCTATTTTAGTTGTCTGAAGAAGAACTCGAACAAGAAATCGAACAAGTATTGGGTAAATCAATGAAGCTGTTCAAATTCTTGCAAGAAAAAGATGTTTTTGAAAGATACTACAAACAACATTTAGCAAAACGACTTTTGCTTAATAAATCTGTTGGTGATTATTGGGAGAAAAATGTGATCTTAAAACTAAAAGTAAGATAAAATTTAAATTAATAATTAATTTTTTAATAATTGTTTTTTTCTTAGACTGAGTGCAGTTGTCAATTTACATCCAAACTAGAAAGAATGTTTCAAGATATAACAGTATCAAACACGATAATGGATGAATTTAAAGAACATCTTAATAAAAATACAACGAATCTTGGTGGTGTTGATTTATTTTTGCGGGTCTTAACAACACCTTTTTGGCCAATACTAAGTTCTACGCCCAAGTGCCACATCCCAACCACACTATTGGCAGCCTTTGAATCCTTCCATAGGTAAGACAAAAAAAAATAATATTCTTTATGTATCAACAAGATTTTTTTTTTAATTTAATTTTGTAATACCAGAGAAAGTATGCTATCATGTTTAAAATGTAAATCGTCATTTTAGGTTTTATTTAGGTAAACATAATGGTCGTAAATTAACCCTGCAACCACAGTTAGGCAATGCAGATCTCAATGCAGTTTTCTACGGACCAAAGAAGGAAGATAGCGATAAAGATGGGGCTTGTTCGTCTTCAACTAATGTAGTGTCAACAAGTTCTGGCCCTCGAAAGCATATAATTCAGGTATCAACCTACCAGATGGTAGTCTTAATGCTCTTTAACAACCATGACAAGTTATCATACAAAGAAATTCAAAACGAAACAGATATTCCTGAGAGGGGTCTAATTAGAGCACTCGAATCGTTAGCAATGGGGAAAGCGACACAACGAATATTAATAAAAAATACAAAAACTAAAGAAATTGAACCAACAGATGAATTTTTCGTTAACGATAGCTTCACGTCAAAACTGCACAGAGTTAAAATTCAGACTGTAGCAGCTAAAGTTGAAAGTGAACCTGAGAGAAGAGAGACAAGGAAGAAGGACGAAGATAGAAACTACGAAATTGAAGCAGCTATTGTTCGCATTATGAAATCTAGGAAGCAAATGCCTAATAATATGTTGGTAGCTGAAGTTACAGAACAGTTAAAAAGCCGGTTTTTGCCATCGCCTGATATTATTAAAAGGGGTATTGAGCGTTTAATTGAAAGAGAATATCTAGCACGTACTCCAGAAGATCGTAAAGTGTGCACTTATATTGCGTAAGGTGAATTTAAGTAATACTCAAATTGAATTTAAGTGTTTTTTAATGAATTTTTTAAGAGTGCTTATTTGATTTTATTAAATTTTCACAAGCACCTACCTTCCGCAACCTAAAATAGTGCTCCATTGTAAACAATTTTTATTTACCATAGATTTTTTAAATATATTTGCTTTAGACAACATTCTCAACAAACTGTTTTAAATTGAAATAAATATCTTCTCTATACCTTGCTGTTTTTGGGATTAAACCAATTATTAATGTTTATGGAATTAATTATTTCTTTGCTTTTTTTAATTTTATGCAACTTAAACAGCACCAAAACATGTTAAACAATAATAAAATATTTATTAACGTACAAACAAAATGTGATTTATGTACTTTAACCAGTATCTTAAATAATAAATAGAATTAATTTTTATATTAATAAATATTTCTAAACATTACTTAAATTTGGGGTTATGTTTTGAATCAAAAATTTATCTTGTATGTTTCAACTAATTATGACAGAAAATTAAATATAATGGAAATAAGTTGTTCTATTAGAGGTTGTAGAATCTAGTGTCACAAATAAGCATCGTATTGCTAAATATCAGGATTGTAATGAAATTATGAAATGGAATATGTTTATAATTTCACTTAACACATCCTATACTCTCCAATTATGCAAAAAAAAATCACAAAAATAATTAAAAATAAAAAGTTGATAATTTTAAAAATATATTTGTTTATTATGCAACCCAAGTAGCGTGACATTTTATGTTATATAATTTACATTCGCAAATTTTTCATTTTAGGCAACTTAAACAGCACCAAAACATCCCAGCTAGCAATATTTTGGCGGCCGGCAGTTGGCCGAATATACACCGTCCGTACTAGTTTCAACGGAGCGGTACTGGTAAAAAGCAAAGGTCCAATTCCTATAGGAGACACCGGCCAACCTACGGTCCAACGCACTACGCACTACTGCCGTCAAAACGTCAGCACTGGGCATTTACACTACCGCTATCACCCCTTAAATGTCTCCGTATATTGCCGCCGTTGGGGTCGCGCTTATTTTACGCATTTACAATATACAGGGTGTCCAGAAATTAAGCGGCCAAACTTTAGGAGGCGATTTTACAACTAATTTTAAGAAAAAAACTTTCTATAAACATGTGTCCGTTTTCGCTTCCCAAGGGAGCTACAGCCCTTTAACTATTGTGACTAAAAGTAGGTTTTTTGTCATTTATTTGAAAATGGTTTGTAATAAAGATTTTAAATTTGGTGTGAAGAATAATACGTTTAAGATATAATTTGGATTCTGATTCATGGTCAAGTGAGTAAGTAAAGAGTGTTGTTCTATGTTTTATTTGGTATTCCGACCTTGTTTTTTGTGTGTGTGAAAGAAAACTCATGAGTAAAAGATCACTATTTATTTCATAATCAGAGGACGTTCGACGTTTCGGACATTACATATGTCCTTTTTCAAGAAAACTAAAAACAGAAAAAAATTACAATACAATATTTAAATATTTAAGTCTAAAAAACATTATTGTCAAAGGTGTAATAAAAATACTTACTCCTCTAATAGGATATTTAATGGGTACATAAAAACTAATACTTTCCACCAACGTGGTTTTCTATAAAAAATTAACACTTGTGTATACTGCACAGGTCATATTACAATGAGCATGTTTACTTAAGTCATACAAAATTAGGCAACCAAAAACACTTTAAATATACTTAGATAACTATATCACCTTTGATGTAAATCGGTGGAAAATCTATTGTTAATTTTCTTAATTTTTCATATTAGATGATCATAAGCACTGTGTATGTCCTTCGTATCAATGTTTTTATTAATGCTATTATTTTCTAATTTTATGTATAATGACTCTTTAATTAGTCTTTTGTTTAAATTGGTTTCTCTGTTTAGCACCTTAACATTTTCAAAGTCAAAATTGTGATTTTGGTTTACTGCATGTCTGGCTAAGGAAGTACTAGCACTCTTTTTTGATTTCTATTTTATTTTTCTTTGCTTTTTCTATACTTTTTTCATGTTCATTTAACCTCGTTCCCAAATACCTTTTCGTTTGACCTATATATATGCCCGGACAATCCTTACATTGAACTTTGTACACCACCCCTGATTCCTGTTTAACTGGTATTTTTGTTTTAATGGGTCTTATTAATGATCCTACTTTATAATTATATTTAAAACATACTTCTACCTTTTCATTTCTTAAAACTTATTTGATCTTTTCTGATAAGCCTTGTACATAGGTTACACTAAAATATTTTTCTGGTTTGGTTTTTACCATTTGACTGTTGTTATGAATTACACTATTATTTAAAACCCGATTTACAATTTCTTTGGGGTAACTATTGGAAATAAAAATTACTTTTAACAAACTTTTTATCTCGTCTTGGTGTGATAAGCTAGTTAGCCTCATAGCTCTATTGTAAAGTGATGTTAATACGTTTATTTTCAAATTTAATTTATGTTGTGAAAAATAATTAATGTACCTCATAGTACTAGACCCTTTTCTATACCATTTGGTGGTAATACTTCCTTTTACATCTTTACATACAGATACATCTAGAAAAGGGATTGCACCATCCCTTTCCACCTCTATAGTAAACTTAAGGGAATTATGATATGTGTTAAAAATGTCCAAAACCTCCTCTATTTTTCCTCTTTCCACGGTTAACAATAAGTCATCTACATATTTATATACAAAAACCGGACTAAAACTTAGCTTTGACAGCACTGTGGTTAACAACTGATCCATCACCAAATCTGCCAAAATTGGGCTAATGGGGCTACCCATTGCCGTACCTCTGATTTGGTGATAGACCTGGTCTTTATATTTGAAATAACTATTTTTGTAAATAAAGGTAATCCATTCTATTAGGTCGGTTTTTGACATTTCTGTATGTTCATTTATTAGATACCAGTTTTTTTGTATCGCATCTTCTATTAAATCTATAGTTATATTAGTATGCCCAATAAAAAAACATCACTGGATTCTTCTACACCTGAAGTGTCAGATGTATTCAATATTTTGTTTCTGTTATTTATTAATGGGGTCTGCTCTGTCCTAAAAACACGGAAACTACTCTTTGCCGATGACTTGAAAATGTTCAAGAGAATTCAAGATTTAAGTGACTGTCTGGAGCTACAGGATGATATTGTTAAACTTGAAAATTGGTGTCGCGTGAATGAACTAAGTCTTAATGTTAAAAAATGCTGTGCCTTATCGTACTCACGTAGCAATACTCCAATTCATTTTAATTATAATATTGCAGGTCAGCAGTTGAACAGGGTAGGGAATTTAAGGATCTTGGTGTCTTATTTGATCACAAACTTACTTTTAATAATCATATATACCAAACCTCTAGAGATTGCTATAAGATGCTGGGATTTATCATACGGAATAGTAAGAACTTTCGATCGCTATCTACACTCTACACTATGTTTAACTCTTATGTTTTAAGTAAACTCAAATAGTGCTGTGTTATATGGTCTCCAAGTTACTTAAAATATATAAATGTATTGGAGCGTGTCCAAAAAAAGTTCCTAAAGTTTTGTTATTTTTTTAAGCATAAAAACTATCCTGGCTGGAGTGTGTCATACAGTGATTTATTATCTGAGTTTGACTTCCTGTCAATTCGTAATCGGCATAAAGTGATCTCATCTTGTTATCTTTTTAAATTAGTCAATAATATTGTTGATGATATACCTGCAGATAATCTTATCAACTACCATGTTCCTCGCTCAGCCGCAAGATACTGTGATAGTTTCTCTTACGCTACGCCAAATACTAACAACTACAACAACTCACTTCTTTATTCTATGTTACACAACTATAAGGATTTCCAGTATAATGCTGATATTTTTATGTCTAGTTTGAACTCTTTAAGATAAAATGTATTGAATGTTTAATGTAATTATTACTGAATGTAATTAACTTGTTCTTGAATTGCGTATCAATATTCTGGCATACTCTGTTTATAATATTTTTCACTTTAATCTCTATTTCATCTTATTTTTAGTCATTTTGTGTATTAAACGTATTCTTATTAATCTATAGTACATATATGTATTACCTCTGTAATTGGCCTCATGGCTGTTGAGTTAATAAATCATTATTATTATTATTATTATTATTATTATTATTATTGGTAACTTAATATCTTTATTGAAAATGTGACTACCTCCAGGTTCACTAGAACTAGTACTAACCCCAGAAGTTCTGGGCACATTTACGTTTGAATTAACTATTTGAGAAACTTTTAGCTGATTTTTAACTTGAGCTTTTATCTTTTTGTAAGTAAATGATTTGGAGTATTTTTTAAACATACTTGTAGTTTTAAATAACCTTAGGCAAAAGATCCTTGGTCTATTTCCAAAAGATTACCTGAAAATTTTTTATTTTTAATTAATTTCCCATGTAAGTTAGAAAAATACACCTTTGTGGATGGTATTTAGTATATAATTTTTAATATTTTTAAATGTACATAAAGCACACCATGACTTTTTTATTTATATACCGTTATGTGTCACATGGGGATTTCTGAACGACTTCGGGCTCACACTGGTATAACACTTACACACCGAATGTTAAATCTGAACACATCCCAGACGTTCAAATAAGTCTTCCACTAAGTCAGTGCTGAAAAGTTTACGCTTACATGACAGATCGTATAGAGACATATGTTTACTAAAAAGTCTGTCCAACTTGTTTTCTGTTCCTGCTTGAAAAACATGTATGTGTGTGTTGCGACAAAATAAGACCACAGTTATGTCAATGTAGACAAGTCCAGGCTAACTTGCTGGAAAACATATTTAGACACTTAAGAAAAACTTTTATACAAATTAAATGTGGTAAATAAAAAAATCCACTTGTGATGTTTATGTTAAGGTTGTTGCCAATGATGACAATTAACAATTACCTAGTAAACTGCACAAAACAATTAAATGTGGTTTTTCCAACAAAAGTTATTATAAAACGAGTAGATTTTTAGAATTGCATAGAATTAACAGTGAGTGTAAATATTTAAACAACATATTTTTTAAATAAAGTAATTCACCCACAAAGTTACAAGATTATACAAGAATTTTTCCTAACCTATAATACTTAAAATTATTTTGAAGAACATGTAAATGATGCGTTGACTACTCAGTTAATCCTTGGTCGTTTTATAAAATGAGAAAATAAAATGAAATGAAATAAACTATTGACAACTACTAATTTTTACTATATTTAGAGAGCAAAAAAAAATTTTTTGTGGGTTCTTTTCCTCGATTTTTAGTCAACGTTACAATGAGATTTACTGAAATGTTCTGACCAAAATAAATATGACAAAAAAAATAACAACTGAGAGAAGTAAATAACTTTATTTAATTTATCTAACTTGAAAATATTGTGAGTTGCACCTACCTTGTTCGACAGTTCAGCAGCCAGAAATATAATCCGTTTAAGGTTTCATACACTTAAGTCACAATTTAGTTATTCTAATATTTCAATTGTTGGTTTTCTGTAGGATATGAATATTAACAGGTAAACTTTTTATAAAAAGGAAACAACGATTTAAAAATGATTTTAAGTGTCTATTCTAAGTAATTAAAGAGAAAAGATAAAAACGAAATAAAATTGCAAAAGATAATGAATTTGAAATGAATAATAAAAAAAATAGAACATAAAAAAATAATAAGAAATAGATAATTCTGGCTTCTGGGAATTTATAAACACAAGGTTTTAAAAAAATAATGAAATAATAAAATGATAGAACAAAAATAATCTCTAAGTTAACTAAAAACTTTACCAACAGTATTACAAAAATAATTGAAATATTAGAAGAGGCAACTGGCAACCGTTTACTACTCAAAATGTTCGAAAATTTAAACGCGCACGTGATTTAACTAATTCCGTGATTGTCACCGATATTTATTAATTCTTTTACTGACGTTATAAAAGATGCTGATAGTTAAACTTTTCTTAAGCCAATTGAAGATTGACTTAAGAAAAGGACGCCCGAATATGCTCTATGATTGGTTGTCATTTATCCCTCTAACATTACTTAACGTAGAGAACCTTAGCCCGTAATTACAAGTTCGGCGGGTGCTCTATGTTAGAACCCTAACTCTAATAGTATGTTTTGCTAAACTTTAACATACTTTCACAAAAAAAAACATTACAAATTAATTCCCACTTCCATAATCATCTTCTGATAACAATAATAATATTTATGGCAATTTTCCTGCATATTATTATTGTTATTAATTTTGAAACTTTTAATTTAGATTCTGTCCTTTAATTCCAAAATATCGCAATTCTATGAATGTATGAAATATTTAATAAAATAATTATTATTAATTTAAAAAAAACTATTTTAAAACAAATACAAAGTACTAAATTTATGTATATTTTCGTTTGGCTTACGCAGCACCTACAATTCCCGCGACCTCAGCAACCCCAAAACGCATAAATCGGCCTTCTTATCTATAAGTGTTGCTTTGGGATGCAATATTACTGAGTTCTCATAACTATACGTGAGATTTTTATGGGCTTTGATGTTTTCTTAAAATAATAATTACCCCAAAATCTCACGTATTTCTATAAACATATAGCCAGACGAAAATAACACTCGAGTTTTTAAATAAACAAAAAACTCCACACTCAACTAATACTCTTTTTGTTTATCTAAAATGATTATGGAAGTGTTCATTTATCTTAATTGTTACAACAAAGAATATATAAAGAAATATTATTTAAATATATATATGAAAAATACACAAAATTTTGGTGTATTTACATTACACCCTTCTTAAAAATCAAGCATACCTGTTTGATTTAAAACAACTATTATATCTCATGAAGAGAAACAAAAAAACTATACTAACACAAACAATATACGCAAACAAAATACAAAAGAACAAAAAAAAATTGAGTTATATAAAATGTTCAAACGGATTCCAACCAAATAAAGTCATTATTTACTTAATATCAGTATTGTGGCTGCAGTTTCGTTAGGTTGTAGGAAAAATCGACACTTGATTTAGTTTTTTACTTCTTGTTTATGACGGAGGGTTTATCACGCACTAACACAGGTAACCGTTTTACTGACTACGATGGTCTGAAGGAACCGAAACGCCACTTAGTGTATGGTCTATGTAAACCTGTTGTAAAGGCACTTCTGGATATAATTGTTCAGCTTCTGTTTTGATGTCTGTTGGAGAGTTGGTTGAAAACTTGATTAGGTATTTGTTTGCCAAGGTTTGCCACAAACTGCCTAGCAGGTACTTCCGGTTGTTGGGTTTACCTTTCGTAATTTTTCTAATTTCCAAAAACCTTATTATGACGGATCCTGCATAGCTTAAGAAACAAACACAGGTGTACAAGAAAGTGAAGATGGAGAAATAGTTTCCTAATCTTTACAACACTCCAAAGACTTCCTCCGCTGCTGAACTGGACATTTTGGTGAACTCTTTTGGTGAGAAAACGTTGGGCATAGAAATGCCTTGAGAACTCCCTACGTCTCCCATCACGCGCCTGGATACTAAGTTGGTTACCGCTTTGATTTCTGTCGGGAATAATAGTGTGTGTTGGAACCGTTCCATGTCCTTTTGGCTGTATACTCCACTGGAACTTATAGTGTTAATCTTGAACATCTTCAAATTGACGGTTTCTTCATTCGGGTCTAATTCGGTAGCTGGTTCGGTGCGTCTCATCGTGGGACTTACTTCTACCGATTGGTCTTCCAGATGGTAAATTGGTGTTAATGGTTGTCCACAATTGACTTCGGTCCCATATTCTTGGATTATGTGAGTTATCGGAGCCATAAAGCGCGTTGCCTTCATATAGAACGTCGAGACTGTCACTGGAACATTTGGATACTCCTAGTTGATGCCAGGTGTTTTCTCCGGAAAAATCGTCGAAACAGTAGCCTGAAGAATAGGTGCATGTGGTACCACTTCTTAAGATAACTACATCGTTGTCCATGTTGACATTAGTGACATAATCCGCTTTGATGGTGATGACTGCCGTAACCACTATATTTTTATAATCGACATTCCCAACGGTGTGTCTCACTCCTTCGCAATTACCACTTCTATCTAAATGTCCGGCGATGGTGGTGGACACTTCCGTAGTACTGTTGTTTAAGACCCGTCACTACCCCGACACCTAGTGTATGTAAGTCTATCGATCCTGTTTGGTGCGCTTGACGACACTGTTCCGCGTAAACGAAATACACATATTCCTATACCTCCCGAAACTGTCGATTGGTGTGAATGCATGCCACAATACTAAATTAACTGAATTACACCTACCAAACATGAATACACATGAAGTTCGTTGTATTGTTTGGTTTGCACAACATGAATCCGCTCTGTTCTATTTTGAAAGGGTCTTCTTGGATCCAAACAGGGTTTGGTATTCAGCAACGATATTGTTGAACACTCCGTCTGCGGATCACTACAGTCGTACGCCACTATCTCGGTGTTGATATTTTACATCTTCCGACGCACCCTGCTATCTATGTGAAATGCGTAGTCTTAGGTCCCTGGTAGGATTGTCACCTCTGAATTCCGTTCTAAAGTCCCGCTTGATGTTGTCCCATGTCTTACGGCCATTTGCTCCAGCATCCTTATAACTACGATACCATACGTTAGCTGCTCCTGCCAGGAAAGTTCCAAGGTAATTTATTTTCATTTCGTCATTCCGACAGTTTGCTACCGCTGCATGTTCGAAATCCCTTATGAATTTGTAGTTGCCGGTTCAAATAGTGGTGGTGGCGTGAATTTAGGCATCACCGGAGCCCTTTCTGCGTTCGTTGCTTCTTGTAGGGTGATATTAGCCATGGCGCCCCGATAAATGTTCGCAATTGCACGTGGAGCAGGTATTGGAGTCGATGGTGTGTTGAGGTTTCTTTTTCTGGATCTGCTCCTGAATTGAACTTGGCAGAGTTCTTCTTTGGGCGGCGGAGAGCTGTTAACAGTTTTTGGTTCGGGCACTGCTTCCGTATTTTTGACTTGGTCGTTTTCTATTTGGGGCGGTGGAGAGTTGTTAACGGTTCTTATTTTGGGCACTGTTCCTGTATTTTTAACTTGGCCGTTTTCTATTTGGGATGGTGGAGAGCTGCTAGTGGTTCCTGATAGCGGATACTCAATTAGCTTAACTATAGGTGGGCTTCTCTGCATTGTGGTTCTTGGGGAAAATACTCCATCGGCGTCTGATATATTGCTAGTGTGGAGACTAGTAGATTGAGTGGTAGGTTCTACTAAATCTACATGGGCTGAAGTACTACGCGCTTCAGGGAAAAAATTATTCTCAAATTCGTCAGATTGTAATTTTGAATTCAAGCGGGTCATATAATTACTTTTCATAACTTTTACTTGCAAGAATAGGGCGTAAGGGGTTTCATAACTAAAGTGTAAATTATTTTCTAGCTAAAATTTGTCCTACTTCATTACTTATAACAATACCTTTAAAATTGTAGTTACACATAAAATGAAGGTTAATATTTCTACTGTGGCCTAGGTCAGGATTGTTTGTAATTGTGCACTTCGTTGGTGAACGGGGCACCGGACTTCAGCACTCTAGGTATTTGTCTACGCTAGCAAATATTCTATTACACTATTAAAATATATTCTAATTACTAGGTCATCTATTTTCATTATTTCGCAAAAAATTTTAAATTAAAAATTTAGAATAAATTTGTCTTAAAAGCTTACGGTTAACAAGAAAAATAATAATTATTAACCAAAGTTCTCATCAATTTAAAGTTCTCGTTAATAATTAAAGGAATAAAATATAGATTTAAGTCATTTAGGACGTACGGCGACATACAATTAGTGCAGCGTTGGCTAAATAAATTATTAATAATTATTTGCTGGGTACATCGTGATGGCTTAATCTGATGCACAGCTTTATTTTTTAATTTAAAGGAAAATATTATAATTTACTTCTAAACTGAATTAATTTACTTATTGCAAAAAATCGAATTCAAATCTTTGTTTTTGTGTGTGTTATTAATTTGGCACCTCCACCATATGTCATGGGGGCGGCGAAAATGAAATTCAAAAGAACTTTTACAAATTTATTTATTTAACCAACACCAAAATATGCGACAATGATTTTAAACAATATTAACAAAATTATTAAAACAATAAAAAAACTCACATGAATTTTACATAATACGCCATAGTAGCTCAGATGGTAGAAGGTACCCTCTTACAATACTGGGGTCTTCTCTTATTTTTGTTCTGTTCCCTGGGGCACACCTTTTCACTATCACTGCCAGGACACTTCTCTCCGATTTTTGTTCACGGCAACAATTACTGGCGGATTTTCTAAATCACCGAAAAATCAATAGTTGTTCAATCAAATAATTGCCAAGGTAAATCGCATAATTGCAATGAACAATTATGTCGGCCCACTGTATTGATTTTTGCGATTTGCAAAAAATCGAAGTGCAATGAAACTACATGCGAGTAAATGATGAGCGTGCCGATTTGTGACCGACTTTGATAGCGGAAATGATTGTGAAATATGAATGAAATTTTGATGGTTTCTCGAAATATTATTCTTTTAGCAAATTTAAATTAAATTAAAAAATCGGTTTCGCGACAATATCCTCGAAATGCATTAGATAAGATATTATTAAATGTAAGTAACTGAGGTTGGTTTTAAGACGTTGTTTTATTACCCCATTAAATAGAAAACTTTACAAAAAGTTACAGTTTGAGGCTTTTTTAAGTACTACTTTAACAAAAACCAACACATATGACTTTAATTTAGTTTTTACATACAACAAATATTTTTCACATCATATTGCACGTACATTCAGTTCGTATAGATTCCAGAGTTGTTTACAGGTCTAGGAATTGTTTGAGCGATCATTTGGTTAAAAATAAAGAAGTAATTTAATTGTTAGATACTTTTGGGGTGTTTAATTGACCTTTTTTAGTTGTGGAAAATTCTATATGGGTAAAAGTGGTAGAGCTATCAAGACTGGGATAAAAGAACATCTCCCAAATAGAAAGTTAATATTGGTGCAATATCGATTTTCAATATAGCAATATTGTACCTATATAGAGTTTCTATATGCGCACAGCGTTATTTGTGAAAGCCAATTTACATTGATACAATATTGAATATCATCATGACATTCAATGTTAATACAATGTTTAGTCACTATTACTAAGTAAATATTTGTTGAATATTGTCAATACCATTTTTATTTAATATTATTAATTAGAATAATTTCATTAATTTATGGTTAAAATTAGACAAACAATAACTTAAGAACATTCTTCTTTTATTATTGCTTTTTACAAATGTCTTAATTAAACCACTTTCACTACAGACTTTAGAACTACATGTTCATTAATTTTTATAAAAAAACCTTCTTGTTCTTTAATTGAACTTATCCCTATAAATGATTTTTTCTATTTTGCGTCTATAATACGGCTATTAGAGCACTCAAAACTGTTCGCTTATGGCTATAAGCGAACTGTTTTTAGCAGGAGAATGTATATTTTCGAAGTTGGTACATTGTAGTTTATTGATTTTAAAGTGGCAGTTGCCAAGCGATTTACAGGTTATTTGATTATTTGACAAACCTAACATTAGAGTTGCCAACTACCAGAAAAGTTACTAAAATTGAAAACTATAATATTATATTTTAAATAGATAAAAGGCGCAAAATAGAAAAAATAGTATAAAAAACTCGTTTCATAAGTCGATAGGAGCACTTGTCCATTAAAATACTCGCCGCTTTGCGGCTCGTATTTTAATTATAGACGCGTGCTCCAATATGCGACTTATGAAACTTGTTTTTTAATATACTATTATTAGACATTTAAATAAAAATAAAAGCCTTATTAACTTAAGTAGGTATGGGGACGATTGAGACAGACGGACGCCCGCGACGGCGATGCCTAGAGCGTGTTTTGAGTTTTTGGAGTGGCTCTGTACCTTAGGCGTCACTACGCCTGGTCGTTGTCTCATGGTGGTCTCGCGAGAAGAAAATAATGTCCGTGTGTAGGGCTCGAACCGTCTTATTATATTTACAAGCAAGGCTCCTAACCATTCGGCTATTGGAAGTAGGTTAGTAAGGTACGTGTAAATGATGTATATGTTACAGGAAAAGAAGATTCTTCAGTAAGAGTTGACTCTGCGTAGGTAAAGTCGACTCTTACTTGTATTTTCAGTAAAAGTTGAAAAGCGAAAAGTAATGAATTTTGATCAGAATTTACTAGTTAGAGTTGACTACACCTAGGGAAAGTATACTCTTACTGCATTGAGTTAGTAAAAGGTGTAAATGGTCTACTATCTAATAAAAACAAACAATAAGATCCGTTCAAAATCTAAATGTGTATTTTGAAAAATTCATATTTCGCCTAATAACTAAAATTAAGAAAGAAAAATTCGTACAGATAAGTTTCTTAAAATTGCCGATATTAACATATTAAAATTTTTTAAATTTAATTATTTTTTAAGGTGGATTTTTTGAGTTTTTTCTGGGAGTAAATTTTTGTTTTGAGGGGTATAAATAGCAAGAGACCCCCTAAATTTCATCCATTTTTTATAATCTTTCATTTACGAGGTCGCTTTAAAAAAAATTCAAAAAAAAAAAATTTTGAGATATTTTTAAGGCTACGGGTTTGAAGTTTTTAAAGGAAATCGGTTTTTATTTTTTTTTGCTGGAAAACTTTAAATGTTACCGGTTTCAGATTTTTACCAAAACTATAAACACCGTGGCTTGACGTGTTTTAAAACATATTTGGTTAAAATCGGTTTAATACTTTTTTTTTGGAAAAAATTCGCAAAATTTTGGTACAAATACGGCCCTGGACGGTGAAATTTTAAGCCGAAAATTAAAATGTTTACGCTATTTGGTGGGGGAGACGAGGGTGCAAATTTTAAGCTATCAAGCGTTTTATTGGTGCTAATAGTTTTAAAGATATTAATTATTTTGTAAAAAGTGAAAGACCGCAATTTTGGCTCCAAACGGAAGTTTTGCGGTAATAACTCGAAAACGAAAAGAGACAGTGAAGTGATGCTTTTCTTGTCGTAAATTGGACATTGAAACATTTCAGAGAAGGTATATAACGTGGGGGTGAAATAGATTTTGAGGGGTTGATTAGACGGAAACGCGATCTTAAAAAAAATATTTTTTCGTTATTTTATCGAAATTCAAAAAGCCCTACGCGTGGGCGGTTTCAGATCGAGATGTGCATTCGATTGAGCTTTTAAAATAGGCAATCGGTTAAAAAAATAGCCCGACTGGAGCCGCCAACCCCTAAATTCATAATTTCGAATTTACTTAGGCATAACTTCCGAACCCCTTCGAAAACAAAAATCCATACGCGCTACTGGATGTAGAAGTTATTTCATTATAGTGTTGTGTCAGCGTCTCACCGACTTATCTCTTAATATTGTGTTACGTATTTTTCTTTTGTATTTTCTGCATTAGCAGTAGCAAGTAAGCGACAGTAGATTCTGTGGTCGTTGTGCTCTTATTAGTTGAATAAACAGCAAGAGTTACTTAAATTCTGTGTTTAATTCATCGACCTAACTGTGCTATTATTGGTTCCTGGACCATCAGTTAAAACCAGGTGGTGGCAGCGTTTTAAACAGCAAAACCACAACATAAAAATTGGTGGCCAGCGTTGGGATTCGACTTTTGAATATTATCAGTGATCCAGTCTGCGAAGCTGAGCTACTTGAATTTATTGTGGAAACTTTGGAAATTTTGGACCATTTGGAAAATTTGGAAAATTTTGGAAACTCTGGAAATTGGAATAAACCCTATCAGGAGCAGTTTACACAGGAACGACTTCATCCTTGTTGTTGTAAGAGTCTCAAGAGGACAACTTCGTGAATCGTCAAAGAAAAATGTTTACTCTCCTATTGTAAGTTAAAGTTACTAAATTTTTATAATTTGTTTGGCATCAGAAATAATAATTTAACTTTTATTTGGTACTTCTATAATTACGTTAGATATTGAAATTGTTAGCGTTTAAATATAAATGGAAATTGAAATTACTTAAAAATGGAAGACGAAGACATCGGAAATCAAGCCCCAGTTGCTGGAAATTTGCTAAATCCACAACAAAATGTACAACCTAACAATGCGCAATTTGCACCAAACAATGTTGTCAATGCGTATATTACTTTAGATACCGCGACAAAATTAATAAAAGAATTTGACGGAACGAGAAAAGAGTTATTAGGAGAATTCATTGATACTTGCGAAATCGCATACGATTCAGTCAGACCTTTAGATAGGGGAATTTTATTCAAAATTATAAATACAAAAATTACCGGTCACGCCAGAAATTTAATTCGCTATAGAGAATTTGTTGATTGGGTAGATTTAAGAGATCATATCGAAGAGATATTTGCGGAAAAACATTCAGTCGCCCATTGGCAGTTGGAACTAAGCAGTGTTAGACAACAGAAAGGAGAACTGATCTCATCTTATTCAAATAAGGTTGAAAAATATTTATCTAAATTAATTGACGCTTCAACTTATGGCAAAACCAGGGAGGAAGCTGGTATAATCTCAGACACTTTGAAAAATCAAGCTTTAAATGTATTTGTATCAGGTTTAGTCGAACCTTTAAAAACCCAAATTAAAGCGCGTCGTCCGTTAACATTAGAATTAGCTATTGAAGAAGCTCGTAGTGAGGAAAGAGAAGTCCTAGGTAATAAAGAATCTCGACAATTTTATAATTACGCTCCTTCTGAGAAGAAGCCTCGCAAATGCTTCAGTTGCAACAAATTCGGACATATCGCATCACAATGTCGTACTCAGGGTAATTTTAATAACTCGCCGGGTACATCGGGAACTCAGAATGCTCAAGGATTCGGAATAAAGAAGGAAATGTTTAATATCAATAATAGTAATCCGATAATCTGTCATTACTGCAAGAAACCCGGTCATGTAATTAAAAATTGTTTTAAGCGCATCAATAAAGAAAAACAGAATCCCTCAAAAAACGAATAAGCAACTTTCGGAGGTCGAATAAAGTTGCAAGTAAACATCCCTTTAGACCTAAATTTTCTTTTGTTAATTTTAAAAATAATTTAAATCATGATCGTAATAAAAGTATGCTTGAGAATTGTACGCACCGTGCACCTGCTGACAATTCACAATTGTCCGATAACGAACCAAGTGTTGACCGTATTATGTTACCTTTAGCACATAATTCGCTTGAAAATTCTTTAGAGTCTAATTTAAAATATCAAGAAATTTTTATAACTTTACCTGACAATGATGAAATGTCTTACGTGCGATTTAAAATTAATAATATGAATGTCATTTTCCTCATTGATACCGGATCGGCAATAACTGTTATAAAAGAGAATATATTGGTATTGGAATTCAAATGTTAAATTACAAATTAAGGGAATTACCGCAGAAACAATGCAAACTATGGGATTGGTCAAGTTACCACTTTTAGTCAGTCAACAATATTTTAAAATTGATGCACATGTTGTAGATAAAACCTTTCCGATTAAATATGATGGTATTTTAGGGAGTAATTTCTTACGCACCTATTTCTGCAACATTAATTTCAAAGACAATGTTTTAGAATTACCGCGAAAGGTAAAGTTCGAAATTTTTAGCGAGGATGTCCAATATCAGATACCTCGTAGATGCGAAAGAATAATGCAAATTTTTGTAAAGGGTTCAGGTGAAGGTATAATTGAAGGTCGTGAAATACAACCAGGTGTATTTTTGGGAAGTAGCCTAGCTAGAATTAATAATAATAAATGTTATGTTAGTGTATTGAATATTAACGAGTACGATGTAGAGATAAAGAATCCTGACGTAGCTTTAGAGCCGTTGGATAATTTTAGTTGTGAAGCTGACGTTGATAATGTTGAAGGTCAAGGAAAAGCGTCAAGACTGCGAAACTTGTTGGATAAAATTGAAATTAGAAACTTAAACGAAGAAGAAAAATCATCTTTGTTGGAAATTATTTCTCAATTCAGCGATATATTTTATTTACCAGGTGATCCATTTACACATTCCAACGTAATAAAACATTATATACCACTTAAGGAAAGCACCCCCGTCTACCAGAAGCAATATCGCTTACCACATAGTCAATTAGACGAGGTGAAAAGACAAACGGAGCAACTACTTAAGAATGATTTAATTGAATCAGATCAGAGAGTGAATTCAATAATCCGGTATAACTTGTTTTGAAGAAACCTGGCAGAGATGGAAAGATCAAATATCGAATGTGTTTAGATTTCAGAAAACTTAATGCGCAAACTAAGGATTTTACATTCCCCCTAATTGATGTTGAAGAAATCCTATCAAATTTGGGAAATTGTCAGTATTTCTCTACTTTGGACATGGCGCAAGGGTATCATCAAATTTTAATGGCAGAAGAAGATAAGGACAAGACTAGTTTTACCACCCCTCAAGGAAAATTTCAGTTTATGAGAATGTGTTTTGGACTCAAAGGAGCTCCATTTACTTTTACCAAATGTATGCAAACTGTTTTGAGTGGTTTGGTTACCGAAAAAGCCCTTGTATATTTAGACGATGTAATAGTTATGGGAGCTAACTTAAAAGAACACAATAATCGTCTTATTGAAGTTTTTAAACGTTTTAGACGAAGCAGTTTATTATTACAACCAGACAAATGCTCATTTCTTGCTCAAGAAGTTAACTATTTAGGACATGTGGTTACGTCACAAGGAGTTAAACCAGATCCCGAAAAAATCAAAATTATTGAAAATTATCCTAAACCAATTTCGGTCGAATGCGTGCGTAAATTTATTGGCTTATGTTCATATTATAGAAAATTTTGTAAAAACTTTAGCGGAATTGCTGCGCCAATTACGAGTCTCTTAAAGAAAAATCAAAATTTTAGTTGGGATGATCAATGCGATGATGCTTTTCAACAATTAAAGGATGTACTTACCACGGCACCAGTTCTTGCATATCCTGATTATAACAAACCATTTTTATTAGCATGCGATGCAAGTAATTTTGCCATAGGAGCGATTATATCTCAGGGTAAATTAGGAGAAGACCGTCCGATAGCATACGCGTCAAGAAAATTAAATAATGCCGAATTAAATTATTCTGTAATTGAGAAAGAGCTATTAGCTATTGTTTTTGGAGTTACTAAATTTCGACATTAGTAGTAGTAGTCCGTGTCCTTTTGGTAAGTCGTCGAGTTGTGCTAGTGTGTCTTTGACCTTGAGTAGATAAAGCGCCATCTTGTGGTTTAATTATTTTTTTGTAATAAACATTTCTTGTGGTTTAATTATTTTTTTCCTTGAATATTTGTAAATTTGAATATTATTGTAATTTAGGGGAGCGTGTCCTTTTGGGAAGTCGTCGAGTTGTGCTAGTGTGTCTTTGACCTTGAGTAGATAAAGCGCCATCTTGTGGTTTAATTATTTTTGCAGTAAACATTTCTTGTGGTTTAATTATTTTTTCCTTGAATATTTGTAAATTTGAATATTATTGTAATTTAGGGGAGGATGTAAATCTGAAAATTATTGTAATTGTATTGATAAAAATAATAAATAAAAGTTTTACAAATTAAAAGTAATTGGAGTTTAGAATAACTAGAATATTTAATAGGTGAGGATGTAAATCTGAAAATTATTGTAATTATTGATAAAAAAAAAAATAAAAGTAATAAGCATGTGATAGTGTTAACATATGTAAACATATGTAAACATGAAAATTATTGTAATTTGTTGATAAAAATAAAAATATTAGTAATTAAACTAATTGGTTTTAGGTGATTTAATTAGTTTTTTTATAATTATTTGTTAGATTAGAGTAATTGTTGTAATGCCTATGGCGTAATAATGTATTGATAAGAATTAATTTTATGTACGTGTATTTTGTTGTTTACTTTGCTATGAATTTTAATTAATCCTTGACGAATATCGTGGTTTGATAAGAGTGAGACAGTAACTTCCTCGCCACCTGCGTCTTTATGCAAAATTACACAATTTGCACAATATTATTTAAAAAAATGTTTTTTAATTTAAAAGATATGCAATATGAGCTAATTTTTTTTGTATAAAAGAGCTCAAAAGTTAGGTAGATCTTCAGTTTATTTTGAAGAAAGCAGCAGCAAAGAAAAAACTAAAAAATGGATTTAAATAAGTTCAATTCAGAGTATGGGTTAACTGTTAAGGTTGGTGAATTGGAAAAGAATAGAAAATATGTAATAAAAAGCGTTACATTAAAAACGAACCAGTATGGGCCCAGCATTTTGATGGAGTTTGCTGAGGAGGAGCCAGTCCGGAAGGTTTGGCTCCCAAACAGATATTTGTCATTTTTCACTCCGGAGGTGCTGCATGATTTCAATACAAATTACTCAAAAAAGGTTTACCTATTATTAAAAAAATTAGTGATCTCAAAAGATGGAAAGCAGTACGCTGACCTAGAAATAGGCAACTTATAATTTTATAAACAAATGTTAAACATTAAAAATTTTATATTAATATGAATATTTTTTTATTTATTACCTACTCCCTTTCGCTAATTGAACAAGTATACAAAGATATTTAAATAATTATTAAAAACAAAAATATGTATCGGAAAACAAGGTTTTTTCTTTGCTCTAATTACATTATTTTAATTATGGATACAAAAAAATTATCGAAAAACACGTTTTTTTTTTTCGATAATTGTATTATTTTAATTATGGATACAAAAAATTATCATATTTTCGTAATAGTATGTGTTTGTGGTGAGATAATTTTTTATATAAATTAGAAGGAGAATAGTTTAGGTGTCAGTTCAGTTTTTGAAAAGCAACAAAAAAAATAAAAATGGAAAGCAGAGTGGGAGAATTACAAATAAGAAGATTCATCGCGGAGAGAGAAGAGGAAATGATTTTGCGTGAAGGAGCAAGAAGAAATATTCCTGGTAAGTTAAAAAAAAAAAAATGTTTTTGTTTAAATTAATTTATTGTACATATTATAGTTGGAGAGTTAAGGGCAGTTAGATGTTCTTTTATGGGGAGGCCAATTATTTATTGCTTAGATAGTCTGGGCCTAATTAATTGGCATTTCGATAATGAGAACATTGCGCTGATTCCTATTAACCGAATCCGCCCTGTCAATCAGCCTGAAGTCCTCGTATATGAAAGACAGGTAGATCAGGAAATTGCAGAAGACGACTCCCTAGCCACATGTATAGTATGCCTAATATATGTATCAAAATATGGGCTAGGCTGCGGACATATGGTTTGCGGGTTGTGCATCACAAGATTAAGAACTTGTGGTGTTTGCCGCTCCCCCATAACCCATTGGTTGCGTTTATATATGAATGGGCATGGGGTAGTCCCGAGGGAGCCGTCGACTGAAGTTCTGCAAGTAGCACCTGGCACTTCGACAGCGGATACCTGTGTAATGCAGGCTATGGGTGAAAATGTTGGGCTAGACAACATCGTAGCCAGATTACGCCTGCCCCCACAGACACAGGTACCACTGAGGAGACCTTAGACTCCAGATGAAGATTTGCCCCAGGTACCACTGAGGAGACCATGGTCTACAGATGAAGATTTGTCACAGGTACCACTGAGGAGACCATCGACTTCAGATGAAGATTTGCGGGGTAGAGGAAGAGCCAGGGGAAGGGGGAGAGGAAGAGTTGTTATCGATGATAGCAATACGCCTGGGGTCGCAGCCGGAGGTCCATCGGCTCCAGTTGTAGATTTGCGGGGTAGAGGCAGAGCCCGGTTACCGTTAGGGGGGATGGTTCCACATGTTATCGATGATAGCAATACGGCTGCGACCCCAGCCGGAGGACCATCGGCTCCAGATGAAGATTTGCGGGGTAGAGGAAGGGGGAGAGTTCCTCCACAGGTTGTTATCGATGATAGCAACGCGATTATAAATACAATAGGTTTGATTTATAATCAAAGACGGAGGACGTCTCCCGATTCTCTGAGAGCTCATCAAGAGGAGATGCTACCGATAAGCGACGATGACGCAGGATGATTGGTAAGTAGAAATTACTCTCATATAATTTTTTTATTAATAATGTTTAATTTTTTACAGAAAAAAAAATTTTTTTAAGTAGGTAAGTTTATTTATCATACGGCGGTTTCCTTTGGCTTACCGCCATTTTTATAAAAATAAGTTTATTTAAAAACATATCTGATAAGTATAAACTTTTACAGAAAAACAAAATAATCTCATGTGACGTAAATTTAGTTGGTGGGGGTCTTCCCTATATAATTAGCTGATTTGCATATTAAGCTTCATTATATTAAAAAATGTTTTTAATAACAGTGGTGATTTTAAGCTTAGTCAATGTTCATACAACAATTAATGTAAAACCCTCGGGAAATGATACAAAATTTAGTGCCAATACAAATGATACTAATATTGATAGTTATCGTGATGTAGTTACGCAGAGGGAATACTACAAGGGAGCTCTACAAGTATGTAACGAGACACGAGAAGAACTAATTGAAGTGAACAAGGCGCTAAATCATGCAGTTACGTTGTGTCTTGAGGAAATTTTAAGAACGGAAGACGATGAGAACGATATAAGGTCTGTGGTACCGCTAATTAAAAGAGCACCATCATCACATTCAATAACAGCACCACCACCAACGCCACCACCACCACCACCACCATTGATGGAATTGAAAGAGAAAGAGACTTTGGGTACTACAGATATTATTTTAATATTTCTGTGTATATTGGCAGCTTGTTTAATATTAATTTTATCATTTAAAAAACTAATGGAATATTTACATAGCATTAGATAATTATGATTGTGAAAAGAAAGAAAATTACTTTTAATTTATTAAATTTTTATTTTTGTAAAAAATTAATAAAATGCTTTTAATTTATTACATTTCTATTATTTTCCTTGTCATACAAACATTCCATACATTTATATATTGAGGGAGGCGGTCCATCAAAGTGAGTTCTAGAAGTAGATGTATTGTGATGTCTATGACATGGTAATCTTTTTTTGAAATTAATATCGTTTTTATATTTTTCTGGTAGAATATCCCATATTTTTTCCAATTCAATTCCTTCCATTTTTACCAAAAAACATTCAGGTAAGTACTTGATATTTTCTTTATCCAATTTGCCACATTCATATGCCATAATAGAATCATTTATATTTTTAAAAACGTTCATCTTGAATTTCTATTAATTTTTCTTTTAATCTACGAATTTTGTTGATAATGCTAATTTTTTCCAACCTAAAGTTTATTATGCGTTCGTTATCTTCACTACTATCGTCACTCAAACGAAGTCTCTGTAATTTTATTTCGATTTCGCGCAGGTTTGAAAATTTTCTAAATCTTTCCTCAAAATTAAATAATTTTAATTGCAATTCTCGAATATGCTGTTCTCTACAACTGTCCATCATACAATAAAATATAATTCATACATAAATTTTTATTTATGTCTTTCTCCCCACCACCACCACCACCGTCCCCAGTTTAATAAAAATGAACTAATAATAGAATATAAGAAAAAAATTTTTTTTTATTCCCCCCACCACAACATCTACAGTTTAATAAAAAACAGACCCACTGCTTAAATTTTATCAGTTTTTTTCTTAAATCATACGCGTCCTACAATGACTTCTGCATTATTTATTGTATTTGAAATTTATAACAAAGATACATGTCTATATGAGTGTATAACTGGTGACGCCTCATATAATAAATCAAAAATTGTATTCAACGTGAGGGGGGTGAGCAATATTACTAGTGCGTATGATTTCACCCATATCACCATAACAGCCGGATGTACGTACAAAAATTATAATATTGAAGACGTGAAGTTGGAAGTATATGATAAGGAAGATAAATGTTTATTTTATAAATATTTTGGAAATGGTGTGGCTGATGAAAACGATGGTGAGATAGAAGTAAACATAAAAAAAGAAGAATTGGTATCAGATTTAAAAGACACGACATTTAAAATCTCAGGAAGAAACTCGTCGTTTCATGAGGTTGCGCAATATGAAGAAACAATAATAATAGGGGATGAATCATCCTCGGCTGATTTTATAAATTATGTATCAATAATTAGAAACGAAATACTAAGTTATTTATTCGTAAATATGTAATTTTGCTCCCCACCAAATAATAAAAAAAAGGGGGTGGGATCACATATATATATGTAAACTAATGACGTGTTTAATTAGTTGAATGCAGATCTACGTGCAGTAGTCATGGCTTCTGAAATATTAAATGATTATTTTATTCTCGAAAAGAAATACATGACCAAAAAGTTATTGGGAGAAACATCATACATATTAAATAAAGCCGGAACCAAAGTTATATCACTCGGTTTAAGCCAACTTAGAAATTTTGAATGCGTTGTAAGGCTAAGCGTTGGGAGAAATTTGAGGCATTTAGTGTGTATGCTGGAAGAAGATTTTATAGAACTTTGTGCATTAAATAATGAAATTATGTGTGTCGATAGTGTACTGGAATTTGGAAATCATACGCTCAATATAACTTGCTTCAACAATATCAAGGCATATGTTATAAAGGAAGATGATCATGAGCAGACCGTCCTGATGTCAGAACAAACCTTCCAGAACCTCATCGCGCTTAGCCAAGTAATTATGGGAAAAATAAAATTACTTAAGCAGCTGAAATTTAAGGAATATTACGGCTCATTAATCACCGTCTACGCTCACGAATCTTCCGCGGAATCGGATGTGTATAATAATATAAAAACGGCCATAGTTTCGAGTGATCCTAATGAAATGGAGCTACTTATGATGGAGAGTCTACACTATAATAGAGACATAATTAGTCGTGATATAGGTTTATTAAGTAGAAATGTATAATGTTAAATAAAAGATATCTTATTTTAATAATCTTAATTTTTTTTATTAATATCCTTACAAAAAACATAAATTTAATTAACTAATACTAATTTGTTTAAATAAAATTTTATTTAATAGTTCCTGCAGTTGAGACAAAATGCTAACGTTTGGACAGTTTATTTGAAAAATTTTCAAGTCCATATCGGCGACACGCATCAAACTTCTGGAGAATTCATTAAACTCATAGAATTTTCTGTTCTTAAAAAAGTACAAATTTCCGTTGGTGTAACGCATTGCTCCATCAATTGCGGGTGGAATTCCAGGAAAATCTTGAGAAATTCTTCCATGACGAGTAATCCTTCTGCCACACTCATCATAAACAGCATAAAATACTTCATCGTAGAAAATAAGCGTTTGTCCATGATAATTTTGAATGATCGCATGTATTTGAGCGGAACGTTTCATTCCTCCATAATAATCCGGTGGTTCGAGAGGACCCGCGCGTAGACTTAGAGAAAGAAAATCAATTACATAGATTTTATTTCTCAAAAGACAAACGATTTCATTATTCTCCTTCACATAAATTGCCTCCACTCGAAAATCTTTCGGTAAAAAGTTCAACCAATCACTAATTTTAAGCGGAACTTCATTTATATCCTCATTTTGTCCCTTAATCCAAACAAAATTCTCGTAGAAAATATACAAATCCGTATTCATCATCATAAACGTGCTAAGATTTTTATGCACTTGACATAAATTGGTTGTTTGCTCTACATCAAATTTCGACGAGGACGATGATGGTGGCGGCGGCGGCGGCGGTACATAAACATTCCTAAATTTAGGTGTGGTCGTGCGAACGATGCTTCGTATCGGATATAGTTGTTGGATTGCCAAAATATCGTCCGGTGATAAATCAAAAGTACTTAATTCCATATTGCCTGAGTAGAAAGGAAACATTATGGCTGATTTGACGCTTGAGTGATGAATTCCAAGTGCATGACCGATTTCGTGTACCAAAACCAAAAATAAATTTATGTATTCCGGAGTGCTACTGGGATTCTCATTCAGCTCAGTCGACCAACGTTCTCCCGCGTCCAAAAGTACTTCCAATTCAGTAGTAGTATTAGTTGGAAAGTAAGCATGTCCCAATGAATTACCTGGCCCATCGAACGGATAACCACAAGGTGAAGTATTACAACATCTTCGAAAGCTATGTTTTGGCTTTCTAAATGTAATTAAAATATTCGGTTTGACATTGCTTATTACAAATTCTAAACCAGAATGTTTTTCCCATATTTTAAATGCTCGCTCAGCTACATCAAACATTGTCCGGTTTTTAGTATCAAAATACCATCTTAAACGTGTTATATTCCATTTGTTGTTGGTAATCGTAAATGAATGGACATTGTCTTGTAATCCACACCGCGGTGTTTGCATCAATTTAATGGTATCATTGTTTAATTTTCCATCCTCTTCTAGATGATAGTTCCTTTGAAATTGTCTTACAGCATCTTCAAAGACATTGTTCGTTCTAAATTCTCCCTCCTCTCCAATGATGTTAACATCAGTCATATTTAAGTATCCATATTCACTAAGAAAGCCTGAAGCTATTTCATATTTTTCCTCTTCATCTTCTACTTCTTCAATAGGCTGATGTTGTTGTGATAAGGATGATGTCATCACACAAACCAAAAAGTAGTAGTAAAGCAGCAACATCGTCGTATGTCTATGTCTATACATGACAAAGGTTGGACGTATAATGAGCGTTACGATTAAAGAATGCTGTTTTTATTAACCCAACTGTTTTCGCTCGGCGGAAATCCCAACCATTTGACGTAGACTTTGTTTCCTTTTCTTTTAATAATTTTTTCCACAAGATAAATGTTTTTCTACTTAGTTTCTTGTAATTCTTCAGTATAAAATGCTCCCTTGATTGGACTACCATGATAATCTTCCAATAGATATGTTGTGGGGTTGGTAATATTAACCCGCGCGATTTTAAATAGTTCAGCGCTCCAATTGGGGGTGTACCCCTTTTCGAAAGTTGACTTCATTTTACTTATTCTAACAATATCTCCAACGCGGAACTTACGAGCGCCGGCCGTTTTGATATGAGAATATGTCGAGTTCAAAAGCCTTGCTTCATTATCTAAAGTTATGTCGCAAGGTCGCATTCCGGTGGTCGTGTGCCGGCGCTTGTTGTACTCGTCGACGGTAGGTTGTAGTACGCTTATCCATTCATATTTTCCTATCAAACTGAAATGCCGATAAAGACTTCCTTTTAACGTTCGAATAAAGCGTTCAGCCATCGACGCCTTTTTAACCGTATAAGTTGAGTAATGATTTATTCCATGTTTTCTCATCAGAACATTAAATTTATCATTGTAATATTCCCTGCCTTGATCAGTTTGCAAATTTTTGGGTAATTTATGTGGTGGCTCAATCCTTTTGAAAATTTTTTTGGTGGCATTGGTAACATCCTCTTTAGATTTGCTTTTTAGCGGTTCCGCCCAGGCGTACTTTGAAAAACAATCAATCATTACCAATATGTAGTTATGAGCCTTATTGTTGTTGCTATAAAGTTGAAAGTCGGCCAGATCGCTTTGCCACAAATCATCCAAACCTTTTAGGATTGTACGACGTCGATTATAATTTCGTCGCGCCGGTTTATGGAGTTCCCGGACTACTTGTTCCTTGGGCGTCTGCATCATGACTAAACCCATGTGCCTTACTACATTCTTCTTGTATATGATCAATTTTAGTGGAGTAAATAGCAAAATTATCGTTCAGAGTTTTAGCGACATCGATTGCAAAATCAGAAATCTTAGAATCAATGTAATTCTTAATAGAAATTGTCCACTGATTTATATTTCCATCGATGTATGTCTTACTGGCACTATTTTTATCATCAACATATGTCCTACTGCTAACGGAAAGCTTATCTATTTTATCATCAACATAATCCTTACTGGCTAGCTTATCTACTTTTTCATCAACGTACGTCTTATTGCTAGTGGAGAGTTTATCAGCGTACTCCTTATTGCTGCTGGACACCTTATCGGCTTTATAATCAACGTAGGCCATATTGGAAGCGTCTAGACTATCTAAAGGACCGCCGACATTAGTAAGACGTTTTCTTACAATATCAAAGTTTTGACCATCTTCGGTCAATTCGAAACCGATGCCGGGAGGTCCTCGAGGACCCTTTCTAGCTCCTTGAGAACCACCAAACTGTCTAACTGGCATGTTTATTAATGAATTAATGCGATAAGATAGCGCCTTTTATACAATTATACCCCCCTCCCGCAGTTCCTCTTCAATTGCTATTATCTCATTTTCGTGAGCATTGTTACCGGCATTTCTTGAAGCATGCAATAAACAAAGACGATCCACAAGTTCTTCGATATTATCCCAGTATTTGTACGTAGTTTGTGCTACTCTAAGTGGAAAATCATCTCTTCTCTTTCTTTTCTTCAATGGCGCTCCTCCTCCTCCTCCTCTTCCTTCTTTTATAGGAGTTTTTGGACTACTGCTGGCAGCGCTTTCTTTTATTTTAGATAATTTTGGAGTGCTGCCGACATCGCTTTCTTTTAACATTTTTCTTATTAATTTATATTTTTTAGAATTAACACCCTGTACTTGTTGGTCGGGATCATAATTTCTTCGAAACGCGTTCGTTTTTGATGCTATTTTCATGTAGGTTTTGGCTTCATCGTGCGAGTAGTCTTTGGGCTTGCTTTTAAAGAGTAATTCATATAGTCCTTTAGTACCGAAGTAGGTTGAATTCTTTATTGATAGTTTATCGTCTGCTAAGAAATTTACTTGTGAGTCACCCACTGTCCAAACATTAGTGATCGGATTGTATTTTAAGCCAAATGTCTTATCATTTTCTTTGTTTTTATTAAAATACTCAAACATGTAGTGTTTTAAAAGCGGTGTGCTAGCCTCATCCCAGATTTTTTTAAATTCATCATCATCAACATCACCATCCTCCTCCTTCTTCTCCACATATTGCTCCTGCTCCACATCAACATCTTCATCATCATCATCATCATCATCATCATCCATTAGTTTCACTTTATCAATTTTTGGTGATGGCTTAGTAACTTGTTTGATAATGTTATTTAGTGGATCCGTGAGAGGTTTGTAAATTGTTTCAAGAGCACTATCCTGCATAGATTTATTTAATTTTAAAGCCAACAGCTTTTTTCTGATAACCTTTTGAATTTCACAAATTCTCTTTAAATACTCTTTAGCATGAGGCTTGTTCATCTTCTCTACCTCTCTACCTCTCTACCTCTCTACCTCTCTACCTCTCTATCTCTCTACCACTCACGTGTGTTCTTCACACGTTGCCGGTTCAAATATGAATGAGCCTAAGGTACAGAGGATATGTCTATATACTTGTCCAATCCTCTTCTATAGCGACCGTCGTTCACATCGCATTCTTTATTGATAGTTAAAAAACCATATTTGCACTGCCAGCATTCTCTACAAATACGTCGGAGTTTATCAAAAGACATATCGGCACCCACGTGATTATTATGAATGCGTAATAAATTCGTATCATCCTGTGCAAAGATAATCAAAAGGTTAGCGTTATCCCTTATAAGCTGCTTGGGTATTTTTGTATAAGTTTGACACAAATAGAAAGAATCAACTTTACTATGTCTACCCATAGAAAAATAATCGCTAATAATATCTTGCTTCTCACGAGCAACATCATCAAATATAAAAATTGAATTTGGTAGGGCATCGTTTGGTACGATAATATCACCATTTTCACTGTACGGGAAATATTTCACATCTCTACAACCACCCAATACCTCCTCCAACATTTTATATTTAGCCTGCTTAAGGGTTTTCGAGTAGACGTAAACGTTTTCAAATTGAAGACCATTTTCAGCATACAACAGACTCAGGATAACATTGGACTTGCCGCATGCAGATGGGCCGCATATTAAACATCTTATTGAATTGGGTAATAAGTCACTATGTCGATTAAATGATTTTTCATCGAAATTACTGCCTTTCAGATATTCATCGATATTTGCTATCGGTAAAGGAATTTCCTGTTGTATCTCCTTCATGACGTACACGAAGTCTTTTAAATCATTCCCGATCTGGTCGGCTTCTTATATATATAGGGGGGGGAGCGCGCATAAAAATTTCACATAATGCCATTAGTCGTCGACAGTAAAGGTACTACAAGAGGTAGCGGTCTTCTCAATTCGATAATTAATAAATTACCTTTCGAGGCGCATCTACCGGGCGGATACAGATTTTGTGGACCGGGTACAAAGTTAGAGAAGAGATTAAAACGTGGTGACGTGGGTATTAATCCATTGGACGAGAGCTGTAAAGAGCATGATATTGCCTATTCAAAAAATAGTGATTTAAACGCGCGTCATATTGCCGATAAGATATTGGAGAAGAGAGCATTTGAAAGGCTAAAATCTAAAGACGCCGGTATTGGAGAAAAACTTGCTGCTCTAAGTGTGGGAACAATTATGAAAGTGAAGCGTAAAACGGGCATGGGAAGTGGAAAGAAAACGACTCGTCGTCGTCGTCGCGGCGGCAGAAAAAAGAAATCTGCCTCCGTCAAAACAGTATCGATGAGGATGGGTGTCTTGGGAAAAGCTAAAGAAGCTTTAAGGAAGATGGGAGGAAGGAAGCTCCTAAAGAATACATCAAACATAAAAAATGTAGCACAATTGAGTTTAGCAGCTGCTCGAAAAGCTATTAAAGAAGCAGGAGGTCGTAAGCGGATCAGAGTTCCACGTGTTTTAGCCCTACCCAAATCTGGAGGCATCCTGCCACTCATACCCATATTTGCTGGACTGAGTGCGTTGGGGGCGTTGACAGGTGGCGCTGCGGGCGTTGCGAAAACAGTGTTAGATGCTAAAAAAGCACAGAAAAATTTGGATGAAGCACATCGTCACAACCAGACAATGGAAGCGATTGCCTTGGGAAAAAGCGGAAAAGGTCTATTTCTAAAACCATACCGCCGTGGAATGGGTCTATTTCTGTCGAAAAACTCAAAAAACTATTAGAGTCGCTTCCCAGGCGAGCCCTTACCTCCGTCGACATTCTCAAATTTGCGGCCCACATCAAACATTTCAGAGGAGTATTTATGCGTGATACGCTACCAAGTAAACCTCTTAGAAATGAATGTGCTATTGTGAATTTAGATTCGGTCGAAGGACCTGGTACTCACTGGGTGGCGTACAGAAAACAGGGCAATCAAGTAAAATATTTCGATAGTTTTGGTGATTTACATCCGCCGCTCGAAATTTTGAATTATTTCAAAGCATTTTCATCAAACTTTACCTTCAACTATAAAAGACATCAGACGTTCGGTACTTGGAATTGTGGCCATCTGTGCCTGGAATTTCTACTATAAATAGGAGGAGTTCGCACAACGGACGTCAGTCATGTCTAAGGTATTCAGCCTAAGAGGTACACAAAGTGTATTTTCGATTGATTATTTTCCGCCTTTGGAGCTTGATAAAGAGTCCACGTATCGTTTGGGTCTGGCAGCATTTCATTGCTATAATTCAATACCAAACATCGAAAGTGGGCGTAACAACAAGTTTTATTTCACGCAGGGGTGTGTTAAAATTCCCACCGGCTGCTACGAAATCGAAGACATCGAAGAATTTCTAAAAAAATATTTTAAATCCTTAAAAGAGGAAGGCGGAGTAGGAAAAACCATTTCACTAAAAGCAAATCTTTCCACGCTAAAGTGTGAAATTTTAGCCAACTTTGAAATTGATTTTGGTCCAAAGGATAGTATAGGAGACTTTTTGGGTTTTTCGCCTAGAAAGCTCAGGCCCAACGTCCAACACTCCTCCGACAAACTCGTAAAAATAACTAAAGTTGAGTGCATTCACGTGGATTGTAATCTCGTACAGGGGTCGTACATTAACGAAAAACCATTTCACTCTCTCGCAGACATTTTTTTAGACGTACCGCCAGGGTACGCTGTCACCTGGATCCCTCAAGAAATTTCTTATCTAGAACTAAATACTTATACAATTTCTAACCTAACAATCCGACTGATCGATCAGGACGGTGATCTGGTTAATTTTTCGGGCGAAACAATTTTAATTAGATTGGAATTGAAGAAATGGGAATAAATTTCTATTCCGAACCCTCCCACCACCACACTCCTATAAATAGGATGTCGGCTAAGAGGAGGATCAACAGTAGTTGTAAAGGTGGTAACCTGTTAACACCTAGCGTACGGAGCAAACTTATTGCTTTAGGCTACAATGTCGTCTCCAAGAATGCTCGATCTTTTCGAAAGAGTTGATTATGATGAGAGAATTATCAAAAAAGAGGTACATTATTACCTTCCGCGAGCGTCCAGCTTAGAAAACAATGACGAAATAAGAATTTTAATTCAACAAGAGGACTTGTACACATGTCCGGCTGAAAGTCGAATATACTTGTCGGGTAGTGTGACTTCTAGTAAGGCGGATGATGAACTAAATTTTGTGCGCAACGCTTTCGCACATCTATTTGATGAAATTCGTTATGAAATAAATACGGTCGAAGTGGATCGTGTGAGAAATGTGGGCGTAACGACATCGCTTAAAGGATACATTTCTTTTGATGAATCGGAAATGACTGGATTGCGGCTGGCAGGATGGGACGAAACTGGTAAACATCAGACGTATGAAAATAAAAAATTCTATGCATCAATACCGCTCGGGTGTCTGTTGGGCTTCTTTGAAGATTACAAAAAAGTTTTGATCAACGTAAAGCAAGAGCTTATTATACAACGCGCTAGATCTGATGTGAATGCCTATGTAGGCGCGAAAGATATGAAAATTAAGTTGGACAAATTACAATGGCACGTTCCACATATTTATCTAAATGATGAGCTAAAACTCAAAATGTTGAAACATTTGAATTCCAATACTCCCATCCTGTTACCGTTTCGTAAATGGGAATTATTTGAGATGCCATCCCTACGACCCGTCACTAGCGATGTGTGGTGTGTCAAGACGTCAACGGGTTTGGAGCGACCGCGCTACGTAATTGTGGCGTTCCATGATAATAAAAAGGATAAAGAAAATGCTGACATGTCCAAGTTTGATCATGTGAATATAAGAAACATAAAAATTTATCTAAACTCTGATCCGTATCCATATCATCAAATGAATTTGGATTTTGATGCAAACGAATATATAATAGCCTACACGAATTACATGCACTTTCAAAGGAGCTACTATCAGCGTACGAACGCGAACCCCTTATTGGACTATTCGTCATTCAAGTCGAACGCCATATTCGTCTTTGATGTTTCCAAACAAAATGAAACGATAAAATCGGCTCAAATTGATCTAAAGATTGAAATGGAGGCAACAAAAGCTTTTACCACCAAAATTTGTGCATATTGTTTGATCATACACGACAGCGTTTACCAATACCAGCCCCTAACGAATATAGTTCAGAAAATTGGATAAGCGCGGAGGTGGTGCACGCATGCGCTTTCTTTTACATAATGCGGTGTTAATGTAAAAGTTGCGTTATTTCGAAGGTAGACTCGATGCAGTCAAGATGGGTGATCTACTATTTGAAAGCAGCAGAATTGGTGCAGCCGATGATCTACTACTACTACTAAAACGACGACGACAAGGAAAGAACCTTGTATTTTTAGACATTCAATTTGCTGGAAAATGTCCGAAAGAAATGGCCATTACAGAAGATGGATGCGTCGTTATGACGTTTACATTTAAACCGACCGTCCCATTTAAAGAGCTTACAAGAAAGGAAAAGAAGACAGTTAAATGGTTGGAATATAATCATCATCGCATAGGATACAATTCCGGCAACATATCAGTACGATATTTTGAACATATTCTTAAATATTTTTTAATACCCACGTATCCGACGACTACCACCATCTACGTAAAGGGACATCAAAAAAAGAATATTTTAACCAACATACTGCCTCCAGAGTGTACGGTGATTAATTTAGAAGAAGATGCTGCCTGTCCTAATTTTACACAAAAATGGTCTTCGTGTTCATATCATAATCATGATTATAATGTTTGTGCTATATCAAATGTAATTACATTATATAATTATATAAAAAATAAAAAACAATTAAAATAATTAATTTTATTTTATTTAATACCAAAAATACAAAAAATAACAAAAATATAAAAAAAAATTAATCCAGCTCCATAATACTGTAATGGCCCCAGGGAAGTGTGTTGTGCGAATGCGGTAGCAGATATCTTTTATCGTCATACGGGCTTAGGGAAATCTTCTTTTGTCTCACCGTATATACTTGATGATCGAAGGAACGTATCGAATTTTGTTCATGCGAAAATTCTATTCGCTCCATCAGACATCTTTTATAGTCGTCAAAAGAGATCTTGTTTTTGACGACGTAGGATTTAACGCCCTTCGCCTTTTTTACGCACGGATTTTTATTTTCTGGCACATAATACGCATACATTTTTGCCCTCAGCCCAATATATTCCGTCATCACCTTACCGACGTTCTCGTCCTTCATCAGACCCGGCACTTTTTTGTTCACACGAGGCATATCATAAATATTATCAGAAGGATAATCGGACGTATCAAAATAGTGGAGGTTTTCCTTCATGTCCGCATAGATGTCGGCTGTTTCAATTTTATAGAACAACGAATCCGTATCACCATAGAGCGCCATACATTTATCGCCGTACTTGGTCTTCATATGCCCATAGTGAAACTGATATAGTATGGTCTTTGAGATATCTAGTATACACATGCCCACGTATATGGGTTTATTGAAGACCACCTCCGTTTTAAGCATTTCGACGAGAACCAAATCATCGGCTATTATACGGCTGCGATAAAAGTTCGGCGCTGACACGGCATTTTCCACTCCGTACCTTCCTTCCCATTTTCTTAGCACTTTTATTATCCTCCTATTGCGAACATTTTCCATCGTTTTTCCAAATACCGCGTTGTTCATCAACTTGAAATAATTTTTTCCGAAGTCGGTTGTTGCACTCTGACGCAACTGTGTGTTTAGGTCGATGTACTTTTTCAGCCATGCACTCTGTTCGAATTGGAGTACTCGATGAATGTTTGTTAGCACAAGCCCATTTTTTAAATATTGTTGTAGGTTCGTATAGTGGATGACGTACTTATTTTTGGGTAAGAGGGTTGCCAACATTTTTTTACATTTTCCGCCGGGTGGTAGTCCGAGTTCGGGTGCCATGGGAAGATCAGCTTGTACGTCGTGGATGTTTACGGGATACTCTAAATCCACTTCCAAAATGTATCCACGCGGACTGTCGGCCGGCACATTTAAAAAATAGTCCGCTTGAAAGCCTGCTGGTGATCTATCCATCCATTCTAAGCGTCCATAGGGCAAATGTTGACTCATCGCCCACGAGTACATCGCATTTATATCGTAGTACATGAGATACGATGAGGGTTGTGATGGATCGTAATCTTCCAAGTATTTGTTGTTGGCCTTTGCGTATCGATGTGTGCATTGTGTTAGTCCTCCTCTAATTCCCTTCTCCAAAAACATTAAGATCTCTACGTCCTGTATCATATCGAGCTCCACCTTCGTACATTTTAACATTGCATCCCAACTCAGACCGGGCGCGGAAAAATAATGTGCTGGATCAAGATGGTGGTTGGTTAAGCTCTGATCACGAAAACATTCGAATATATCGGCCAACAGCAGCACGTCCGTTTTTAAATACAGATCCGAGTACTCGCCCAATGTTTGTACTTTGAATTCGCTCCAGATCTTTTGAGCATGTTCGTATTCGTCCACCGATAAATCGCTATCATAAATTTTACTATGAAAAGATGTTATGGGTGGAAGTGTTTCTTCCTCCAATCGCTCTAAACCATTAATGTAGTCATACGGAAATACTCCCTTTCTCGTTAGAAGGCTGAATTTTTCCGCGTCCAAGTACTTAAATTCTCTCCGGAGTATAGGTTTTTCTTTCAAATCTTTGGCTAATTTGTCCAATGAAGACGCCATAAATCGAAAAGAATCACAAAATTTGAATGTTATGCAATTCTCGTCATGTCCTACGCTTTTAATCATCCCAATAAAGTTTTGTGTGTTGTGCGGTATTATGGATAATTTTCCTTGCCAATTCTGTCGGACTACGTCGTTCATTAAAAAGTGAGCATCATAACCGCTGAAATTGTGAAAAACTACGGAAATGATGCGACTATCTTGATAATTTAAATTGCATTCGTTATGGGCGGGACCACGATAACGTCCTGTGAAGTGACAATGATCTCGCACTCTAACAGCATCTTGTTGAAAAGGGTTTTCGCAGATATGGCATTCCTTAGCTTCAACGAACGCAATTTTTTGTTCATCCGTTAAATTATTCATGGGTATGGGACATTCATATACAGTCGTAACGTTCTCGGCAATATCGTAGAGCTCCGCACATAGCCATTCTCCGCAATTTGGTCCTCTATATTGTCGATAGTACGACAATGTATCATCGTAGGTACATTTTAAATAATATCCTACGCTAAAGGGCTCATGTTTTTGGTACTTTCGGCTATTTTCCCCACACCATTCATCGCACTCCTTTAAAATACACTCAAAATCGGCATATATTATGAAAGGAACCTTTTCTTTATTTTTATAATTTACAAATTTCACCTTTCCATTGGGTATCAACTTAATTTTACATTCGTTCAGTTGACCACATCTTTCTTCGTGCTCACTTAGCTGAATTTCGGTGGTGAAATAATGTAAACACCTATCACAAATGTGTTTCCTGCATTTACGTTTACTTAGTTGGGATGATACTAATCGTGACAGATTTTTTATCCACACATAATGATATTGGACGAGATCAACATCACCATCCTCCTGCAGATCCTCCTCTTCCATCGTCTTGTACTTGTCCGCCACCATTAATAAATTTACATGTGTATTTCTTTTTTCTTCGCTCAAGTAGGATGGTTCCACCGAATAGCCCTTCTTCTTTAGTTTTAATACATACACATTTATGGAAATATTATTATTTTTTTCGAATAAATTAATTTTTCCCCTTTGCATTGGGAACGTTATGCCCTCCAAATTTAATACTTCTCCATAATGAGGATACGAAGACGTTCTTTCCGCGTGGTTTCTGGCCGGATGAAGGGCTGACACCACTGCCCACGCAAAACATGCGTTATCCCTGTTTTCAATATTTATACATGCTTTCTTACGGTGTATTTGAGGCGGTAGGGGAACATATGATGCCGCCCTTAGAGGTACATGTTTATTAATCTTTATGGTCAAACTTATAATTTCATCCAAAGCCCAGCCGCTTCCCCTCTCTTGAAACTCCTCCAATTCCGTAAGAATCGACGTCAATATATTGTCAACATACCATGTGACCAAGTCTGTATCCCTGCTTATCATTGACGGCATTTTTGAATTTATGTATTTAACGTCTTCAATCTCTTCACCCGCGTTACTCATCCTAATAAATTTGCCGCAAAATACTGCGTATACCTTCAAAAAGGGTTCCTTTTTCAAAGCGTTTTTTAATCTAAGCTCACACATCTTCCCACAATCTTCCATAAATACGATGGGATCCTTGTGCCCCAAATTTACTATGACTCCAGTACGCATCCTTGAATTAAAGGCAGATTCCATTTCTTGCCACTTAATGAGAGAAGACTTCCTCGCTCTAACATTACCGCCAGTACCTCGATGTAATTTTGTTTTTAATAGCGTGCGACAACTCACAATATTGGCGATGGATGCTAACAAAGCCTGTTTTGTACCAACAGCAATCACCTTTTTCAACCCACGCCTTATTAGTCGTATACTTTTGGAGCAGTGTTTTATAATCCTATTAATACTAATAGGATCATCACCATCAACTGTTTCGACCAATTTTCGGCTGAGGTTAGCCATATTTTGGGCAGTAGTCGCGATTAAAACTGGCTCCATTGCAATTAACGTTATTGTATTTGCGAATTTGAAAATCGAACTGATGCTGTAAACAAATTGTCCCCCCTTTTATATGACACCAAAGTCGCCGATGAGTAAACGTCTGGACGCACCGCAATTTGCAAAAACCGCAATATGTGTTGTTTATCGCGATGATTCAGCTAAATTCATGTATACGCTTGTTAGAATAATTAAAACTCACCTCTTATCATCAATTATTTAGAAGCTAGTCTACATATTAAACCACAAAATGCCCTCACATAAAAAAATAAGTTAGAACAATTAAAACTCACCTCTTATCATCAATTATTTAGAAGTCAGTCTACATATTAAACCACAAAATGCACTCACATAAAAAAAAAATAATTAGTTCTTATCAACAAAATTATAATAATTTTATGTTTCCACAATTACTCTAAACTAACAAATAAGTATAAAAAAACTAATTAAATCACCTAAAACCAATTAGTTTAATTACTAATATTTTTTATTTTTTATCAACAAATTACAATATTTTTCATGTTTACATATGTTAGCACGCTCAAACCACGATATTCGTCAAGGATTAATTAAAATTCATAGCAAAGTGTACAACAAAATACGCGTACATAAAATTAATTCTTATCAATACATTATATTAATTTTATACCATAGGCGCTACCACAATTACTCTAATCTAAGAAATAAGTATAAAAAAACTAATTAAATCACCTAAAACCAATTTGTTTAATTACTTATATTTTTATTTTTTATCAACAAATTACAATAATTTTCATGTTTACATATGTTAACACTATCGCATGCTTATTACTTTACTTAAATATTCTACGAAAAAACAGCAAGGACGTGTGCATCTCTTAGCATCAATTATTCTAAACTCCAATTACTTTTAATTTGTAAAACTTTTATTTATTATTATCAATACAATTACAATAATTTTCAGATTTACATACATCCTCCCCTAAATTACAATAATATTCAAATTTTCAAATATTCAAGGAAAAAAGTAATTAAACCACAAGAAATGTTTATTACAAAAAATAATTAAACCACAAGATGGCGCTTTATCTACTCAAGGTCAAAGACACACTAGCACAACTCGACGACTTACCAAAAGGACACGGACTTAGAAAAATTACTACAAGGTCACGGACTTAGAATCCGGATTTGGGGTAGAACCCCTCTAGCCTATACTACTATTATATGTAAATTACGAAACAAGGAACTGCTTAAAAAACTTAAAAGAATTCTAAAAAAAAACGGAGTACCAAACATCATTCCTTTTTCTTTTTGAGTATTTCAAGTAATTGTTTATTTATTTCAATCCTTTCTTCATGCCTTTTTCTTTTGTCATTTTCTTTTTTTTCTTCCATTATCAATTTCTTTGACAGGTATTCTTCTAATATTTTGTTTGCATTTTTTCGGGGGGTTTTATCTAAAAATTAAGAAATAATTGTTAATGAATTACCAACTGATTTTTTATATGTACCTTTTTTGGATGTTGAAGTTGAAGTTTTTGGGCCTTCTTCTAAAGCAGTTGCTGGTGGGGTTACCCAAGCTTTCTTGGAAAAAATTTCATCCAAGATCTAAAAATCAATTTTATATAGAAATTAAAGGAATAGACTTATTTTTCTTATCACTTACATCAAAATAAATCCAAGCCTTTCTTGAACTCCCTGTTTTATTGTTGTTGTCTTTTATCTTCTTGTAGGTACGTTTTAACCCACTAAATTTAGAGGAACAACCTGTACCAGTTATTTGGATTTTGTATTTTCATTTTATCAGCAATTTTTTGCCAAATTTCTTTCCTTTTATTGGATTTATCGAATTCCTTTTCCATCATCCTGAAGGTTTCGATAAGTAACAACACTTTTTCATGACTCCATTCATCTTATTTTGAAAAAAATAAATGTGTAAACAATATAAAATATATATAGTATGTTAATTACTTACCTTTTGTATCATCAATTTCAAAGCTGTGTTCTAAATTTTCGTCCCTAAAATCATCTTCTAAATGCGAAGTAGTTAGTGAGTTTTCAGTTTCTTCATATGTATTGTTCAATTCATGTACATTTTCGGACTCTAAACGTAGTTGAAATAAAATACAACATTAAAGATAAATAACTTTCTTATGTACTTTCAATGAAATTAACTTACCTATTATTGCATCAGGTGAATTAACCGATACAGGTAATAAAACTTGTTGGTCATTCACCTTTATTATTTGGTAATATTTTGAATTCATTATTGCATTTGTTCTCACTTCCAAATTATTATAAACTACAAACTTAACCTCAAACAACACTTTCAGGTGCTTTCTTCACCATTGTACATCAATGCGCATGCCCGCATATCAAACTCAAGCCACGGAGGTGAGGCACGATATGCACGAAATATGCAGCAGCAGGATTTTGCAGGACCCGCTTTTATGCACGATAAGTTCCATTCGGAGCACGTCATATGCAGCATATGCTGCATATGCTCCATTCGGGTCACACCCCATGTACGAGTCTGCATGCATTTACAGGTTTTCGCAGCGTTATTTAGACCTATGGCTGGCAATTCCAATCGACTTCGCTCCGTCCATTCGCTGGAATTTATACTGCCTTACTGCATGATTCCCAGTGCATACAAAGCCCGCGTGCGCCCTCGACGGTGCCTTCGCCATTTATTTTTTTTACAAAATTTGTTCCTATAATTTAAAATATCTAAAGTATCTAGTATCTAATATTATTATTATTTAATTTAAAAACATAAAATTAGATATTTTACACATTTTGATAAGGCATGCACTGCATGCGTTGCATACTGGGTGGAAATGAAAACCGGGTCACCTCTATAACTTTTTTATTTATGAATAGAAAAATTTGAAATTTTGCTATGTTCTATGGTTCAAAAAAACAAATTTTATGTGCATTTTTTATTTTCGAAATCACTTCCGATTTCACCGGAAACACCATGAACTTTGTTTTTTTAAATGTAACATCCCATATTTTTATTCATGGCTTAAAATACTTTTAAAAAAGAAGTATTTTTGAGATATTAGTTTTTATTTGTTAATAAATAATCGTTATAAAATCCTCTTTTTAAAAAGTCGAATGACCCGGCATCAAAGCATTTAAAAAAAGTGAGATATTTGATAAAATCTTCATTAACTAAGTTTAAAAATTAATAGTTCCAAAACCACTTAAATTTTTTTTCAAATTACAATTTTATTTAGGTATTTGAATTATTTAGAATTAGTTTTGGTACTTTTCACCGACTTCGAAAACCTTATTTTTTTTATGAAAAAAATTTTTTTTACAAAAAAAATAAAAACTAATATCTCAAAAATACTTCTGTTTTAAAAGTATTTTAAGCCATGAATAAAAATATGGGATGTTACATTTAAAAAAACAAAGTTCATGGTGTTTCCGGTGAAACCGGAAGTGATTTCGAAAATAAAAAATGCACATAAAATTTGTTTTGTTGAACCATAGAATATAGCCAAATTTCAAATTTTTTTATTCATAAATAAAAAAGTTATCGAGGTGACCCGGTTTTCATTTCCACCCGGTATATGGACGCTTCGCCACTGCCAGTTATCAACAACGAATAATTTGGACAAAGGACAAAGGACTGAAGTTGTGTAGAGATGATATAAAATTATTAAAGAAAAGCCTAAGTAACGTCAGATATTACTAGTTAGATATCTATCTTCATAGTGTTTCACTTGTACGATGTGTTGTCTACCATGAATTGTTTATTAAAAAAGAATAAATTTTACTGAGATTTTGGGTATCAGTTTTCAAGTTCACCGTATTAGCTCCTTTCTTTTGAATATGTATCATCTCACTAAGTAACCTCTTCTTGTAATTAGACTCATTATCCAATATATCGTAGTTTTCAAAATTAAAGTCATGATCGTTGGCGAAATGGTGTGAACTTAAAGCTGTTCTATTAGGTTTATCTCTATTGGACAATTTACAATCATAAATATGGTTTTTTATTCTGTTCTCTATAAATTGTTTGGTTTGGCCTGCATAACGTTTATTACAACCTTTACATTTAAATGAGTATACAACATTTTTGGTTTTACCTTTAGGTAGTTTAGTTTTAAGTATCGTGAAAAGATGACTATTGCATAAAACATTATAAAAAGATATATCAACATCTTCAGTTTTAAGTACCTATCTTATCTTCTGAGAAACACCTTTAACATAAGGATTCTTGAAAAACTTAGAAGTGAGTTTCGACCGATCACAAACCGTATTGGAAGGAGTTAGTGTCTTATTGGCAGTTTGTTCCCATCTGTTAATCATTGTTCTGACCAACTTAACTGGATAGTTGTTTAAGTTAAGAATGCTGATTAATTTATCCTTATTTTGATTATGAAATATTGGATCAGAAAGTAAGTAAATTTTATCAAGATGTTGTTTGATAATGTTAAGTTTTTGGGTCAGGGTGTGATTCAACAACCTATCCGAGTCTGTTGGTTTCTTATACAGATTTGTAATCAGTCGCCCACCTTCTAATTAGTAATAATTCCAAGAAAGGAAGACTATTATCAATCTCCCTTTCAAGGGTGAATTGTATGTTTGTATCTATGCTATTGAAAATATTAATTGTACTGTCAATTTTATCAGTTGGAATTAAAGTTAAGCAATCATCAACGTAAATGTAAAATAAGTTAATTTGAAAATCTAGTTGACCAATAGCCTTGTCTACTATAGTATCCATTAAAATGTTAGCAATAATTGGACTGAGAGCGGCGCCCATTAGGCAACCTAAGGTTTGTTAATAGAATTTATTGTCAAAATAAAAATAACTTGTATCAAAACAATGAGATATTAGTTCTAAAAATAGTTCCTTAGGTATGTTGGTGAAGGTTTTAATGAGATCCCATCTGTTTCCAATTATTTCTAGGGCTAATTCTTTTCTGATGTTACTAAATAAGGACTTTACATCTAATGAAACAAGCGTATGGCAATTGAGTATTACCAAACCTTTCAAATTATTTTTAAGAATGAAACTGTTTTTGATGTTGTACTTTAAATGTGGTGTAATGTTTCCTAAAATAGAAGCTAACATTTTCTGTATATTGTAATTTAAAGTGTCAATGCAAGACACTATTGGTCTTAGAGGTGAATTTTCTTTGTGGATTTTGGGCAGCCCATAAATCCTGGGTGGTAAAGGACTGTTGTTGACTAAGAAGAATTTCTGTTTATCATCAATATAATCATTGGTTCTTAAATCGTTAATTAGATTTTTTAAAGTTTTTAGGAATTTAGATGTAGGAACTTTGACTAGAGGTTTGTAGTATTTTTCATCTGAAACGATGCTATTCATTTTTTCTAAATATTGACTAGAATTTAATATCACAGTGCGTTTACCTTTGTCAGCCTTAGTTATCACAAGATCTTTATTCTTTTTGAGGAATTTTTATTTTCCCGTTTAGAATTAACATTTTTCTTATGCATAGAATTAGTGAGAATTAATAATAATTTTGAAAAATCTACTGTGATTGCTTAGAAATGCATGTCGCCCAAAATTATGAATAAATGAAATTACGGGCTGATCCAAAAAGTCTTTGGGTTTTTGAAAATGTTATTTATCATGTTGCATTGAATATTAATTTAGAATGTTTTTTTAAACTGACCATTTAGAAATATTTATATTTGATAGAGACCAGATATCTAATTAAAATCTAATCCACTGTGCTCTTGGGCATAATTTTTTAGAAATCAATTAGACGGATATAATCATACTTTAAGCGTTTATAAATTCGTTAAATAATTTAAAATTGCAGTTTTGTTTTAATTTCTTCCAAATAATCATACGGCTCTTCACAAAAAAAAATTGTTTAGCTGCGTTTGGAAAAATTCAAAAAAATTAATTGAAATAATATTTTTTTCCAATATCAGCAATAAGTTAAGTTATAAACGAAGATGAGTGTACAGTTTAGATTTTTGTTGTAAGTATATCTTTAAACTCCAAAAATTTCTTAAAATTTTGCTAAAGGACCCCGCACAAAAGTAATGGGAAAACACTTTCGGTGGATTTCAATCTATCCCCATTGAATCTGTAGTTCATAACATGGTCATCAAATGTCTCAATGTGCACAAAGTCCGTAAACTCGCTGTTCGGTCACAAATCAAGGGTCAAAGTTAAGAAATAAGTGACGTAAGTGACACTAAAATTGACATATTTCCCATTGTATGTCTGTCATTTTTTTAGTTCAAGTGTCACTTGTTCACTTCAACTATTCAACCGGGCCCAACTGATTATTAAATAAAAGAAGATCTTTCAAGTAATTGATTTCTTTAAAATAATTAGGATCTTAAGATATTTGTCAGCATGGCTAATAGATTACAGATTCCTTCTTACATTTGCCCTAACGCTTTACATGCTAGATTAATGGTACGTCTGGCTAATATTGAAGATAACCTTTTTTGAGAAAACACTATTGTACGATGTATGGAGAATGATAGACCAGAAGCTCAATGTTTTTTCTCATCATTCTTCAGAACGATGTTTGGTGTGCCGTGAACGCAATAACATCCATAGATTAAGTTTACAAGCCAGAGTTCGTATTTTTGTAGAGCGCAATATCTATATTCTCCCTAGATAAAGTTGTTGTAATGAGAGCATTTAGATGAAAAGGGTTTATTACCATTAAATATTATAAAAGATATAATATATTAATTAAATCAATTACTTGCAGGATGAAGTTTCAGGTAGGCCAGTGCACAATTGAAGTGAACAAATGACACTGAAACTAAAAAATGACAGAAATAAAATGGGAAATCTGTCAATTTTTTAATTTAAGTGACATTTATTTCTTAACTTTGACCTTTGATATGTGACTGAATAGCGAGTTTCCGGATTTGTGCCCATTGAGACATTTGATCAACATGTTATGAACTATCGATTAGTCGGGAACAGATTGAAATCCACCGAAAGTGTTTTCCCATTGCTTTTGTGCGGAGTCCTTTTAAATATTAAAAAAAAATTAAAAATTATTTGGTAAAAATCAGGCTTTTTGTTTTGCCAAAAAATTAACATCGATTACGACCAAATCCGATCCCGATGGCCCATTACAGTAATAAATTTTGGAAATATTGTTCTCATAAAAATTACAGTAGTCGATTATTTTCTTGGTTTAAAGATAGTTTTGGGTTAAAAGCTTCAAAAATATAAAAAACTACCTTTTGCGTTGGTCACGGTAGGATTGCGCTCAGATTATAAAATATTCTTAATTCTTGAGTATTATTGCGCTCGCCAATTTTAAATCTGAATAAGGTAGTAGGATCTTTGCGCTCGTTTGTGTTTCCAAAAATCGACCTTAACGAATTTCTTGAGTTCAAGTCGCGAAAATTAATTTCATGATTTTTATAAAAAATATAAGGGAAAAAAACTTCCCGTAAAATATAACAAAAAAATTTTGATGTTTCTAATTTTTATCTTTTGTACATTTATTTATAGAAATTTGAATAACTTTTCTTATTGACCACCAGAATTTTTAATTTGTATAAAAAGAAGAAGTTGGGCAACATAAAAAAGTTCAAAATTTTATTATATGTATTTTGTACGATGCCAGCACGGTGCATAAATTCATACAGTGTGTGAAATATGAAAATGTTCACGTTCGGTGATAATGATTATTTTACAATAGTCAGCGATATGCCCTATTCCCTTCCCATCCGCCCTGATTATATTTGAAGTGGTGTCAAACTTAAGGAAATTCACTTTTATCACAATAATATTCATTAAAAAACTTAGAGCTAAGATGTTGTTGTATTCCTAAGATTTCTTTATTACAAATTACAAGTGTCTTCACACTTTCGGAAACCATTAATACAATCTGTTATCTGTCAATTATGTACGACAGTCAGTGTTCCCAATAATTTTGGATGAAAACTTAGTAAATCAAAATTCAACTATAAAATATAATATACGTTATTGGTAATTTTCTTGAAATTTACATAGCATATACAGTTGCCTAACAATTGATGAGCGCATCATACAAAACTAACTGCAATTATTACAAAATTGATAAATTTTGCTTAAATTATTGGTATCAATCTTCAAATTAACTGCATTTTTCCCTAATTTGGATGTGTATCATTTCGCTAATTAATCTCTTCCTATAATTTGGTTCAATATCTAATATCTTATATACTTCAAAATCAAATTCCTGATCGTATATGAAATGATGAGAACTTAAAGCTGTTTTATTTAATTTTGTACTATTCTTTACAGTACAATCGTACCTATGATTTTGTACTCTTTGTTTTATGAACTGTTTTGTTTGTCCTACATACAGCTTATCGCAATTTTTACAGTTTATTTGATACACAACATTTTTTTGGGTTTCTTTAGGTAATTTAGATTTTAGTTTCGTAAAAATACTCTTATTTCCTAGGATATTATAAAAAGCACTATCTGCACAATCATTTTTTTAAACTTTTTTTATTTTATGTGATAACTCCGCGATGTATGGTATTTTATAGAATGTTGCTGGATTATCATTAACTCTTTCAGGGTGTACTCTATTTAAATTCACAGAAAATTTGTTAAAAATCTTATTAATAAAACCAACTGGGTAACTATTCAATCTTAAAGTATTAAATAATTTTTGTTTATTCTCGTTGTGAAATTGTTTATCTGATAATTTATAAATTCTCTCTAAATTTTGGTGGATAATGTTCAACTTCTGCGTTAAGGGGTGATTAGAGCAAAAATTCAACATCACCTCCGAATCGGATGGTTTTTTTATATAAATTAGCTTATTATTTTGGTCTCTAATGATTAATAAATCCAAATATGGAATTTTTCCATTCGATTCTGAATTGTATATCCATGTCGATTGAATTAAGGGTATCTAATACTACACCCACTTTATCATTAGGTACAATTGTTAGCCCATCATCGACATATAATACAAAAAATTCAATGTCCCCGCCCAGTTAATCCAAAGCTTTCCCAATGATTTCATCCATAACTAAGCTCGAAACTATTGGACTCAAAGGAGCACCCATAGGACAGCCCCAAATTTGTTGATAATAATAATTGGTATTATAATAAAAGTAACTCAAATCAAACACCTGTTCAACCAACTTTTAAAAAGATTCTTTTTCTATCTCTGTGAACTCTTTAATTAAATTCCACTGTGTTTGTAAAATAAGTTCGGCAACGCTCATTGATTTTGGAAATTCGGTATTTTTGGAATGAATGATCCTACTAAAATTATTTAAAACTTTATTCTGAAAAATCCTTCATTTCAGAAATAACCCAAGTAACAAGGTATGGGAAATTTTCTGTGTTTAAGTAGATTTTACCTAATTAGGGAAAATTGACATAATGTTGCCCTAAATAAGGACTTTAAAGTTTAAAGCCATTTAATTGGGCATAAGTAAAGTTACCTTGTGGTCATTTTACTAATAGGGCGAATAAAAGGTAAAATTTACCATTATTTGCCGTAATTTATTACTTATGAGTCATATTTCTTCAAACACACACATTTATAGTAAAACTTACTGTAATTGGACTTTTCAATGACTATTAGGAATAAAATACTTCATAGAAAAATTGCAGTAAATTTGGTGACTTTTCTTTTAATGGAGAAATTTCCTTATTAGTCGATAGAAGGGTTATTATAGTCAATAAATTTAGATTATTAACTTTATATGTTGAATATAATTTACGCCCTGAATACTTAATTATTAATTTAAGGATTTTCTCGTTTAGGGCAAAATAAAACACCTTTATGTTAAGCTGACGTTTCGTTTACTATCTGTAAACTTCCTCAGAGCTAGGACAATTACAATTAATTATGTTTTACAATTAAAAATTACATTAACTATTTACCTTCACAAAACAAGTTGATAAAATATGAATTATAAAATATATGTAGATAAAATTATTGTTAATATTTCGTAATAATAAATTGATGATGTTTGATTAAAAATCGAAATATACATCAAGATGACAATTACTTATTTCAAAACTTTTTAATAATATATGAGTAGATCTTGCTCAAGTTTTCTGTGTCCTTACGTAAATTAATTGCTTTCGCTTCCTTCACTATGTGCACCATTTCCAGAACCCTTCGCTTATCCAAATTATTTTCTATTTCCAAAATTTTAACATCTTTAAATTTAAAAATATGTTTATGTTCTATAGCATGTTGTGCTAAAGCTGATCTATCCTTCTTATTTAAATTTATACAATCTCTTCTGTGTTGGTCCATTCGTTTTTGCAAATGTTGTTTTGTTTGTCCAACATTGACTCCATCGCAATCTTTACATTCCACTCTGTACACCAAATTTGGTTTTAAACCCTTTTCTACTTTGTCCTTCGTTCTCGTATATATGCTTCTAATAATTTTATTATTATACTTAATTATTTTAACATTATCTTTGATGAATACCGTCTCTATCTTTTTTGTTATGTTAGGTATTTCTGGGAGTTTATAGTATCTCATTTTTTCTTTTGTTACATTATTCTTATTCATTTCGTTATTGGTACTAGGATTGTTGTATAATATTCTGTTGATAAGACTTTTTGGATATTTGCAATCAATCAGCTAATTCTTTAATAATTCAAAATTGCTTTCCCAAAAGACTTCATGGCTAAGAGTTTGTACCCTAAATATAAGGCCCTTAATTAATGCGATTATTTGATACATCGGATGTTGTGATTTATAATTCAAAAATCTATTTGAATTAATTGTTTTCCTGTACCAGTCTGTGATGAGTTTATCCTTTTTTCTTATTATTAGTAAATCTAAAAATGGTATTCTATTGTCTTGTTCTAATTCAAAAGTGAATTTAATATTATTATGGAACCGATTGAATATTGTCAAAGTATCATCTATCTTATCCTCTGGTACAGCAGTCAAAATGTCATCGACATATATAAATAAGAGTGGAAGATCAAAAGCTAGTTTCTTAACTACATATTTTAATAAAGTATTCATAACCAATAAGGCAAATATCGGAGAGGCTGGTTTGCCCATAGCTGTGCCAAAATATTGTTTATAAGTAACTTGGTTAAATTGAAAGAAACTATTTTGAAAGCAGAATTTTACTAGAATTATTAATTCCTCTTTTTCTAATAAGGTGTGGGTTTTTATCTCCTCTAATATAATTAATAAAAAAAGAATTATTTTTAAACAAAGATTTTGGATAGGGGGTAGGGAGATTGCATTTTTTAAAGTAAAATCGATAAGTTTTACAGAATTTTTTTCGTGGCAACCAAATTTTAAGCTTGACGAGTAGTTTCAACAACATTCCGAACATTACATAATATAATGCGTAATATTAATTAGTAATAAGGCATCATGGACTCTTTAACTTGTAACAGAATTCATGTCACCAACACATTTTATTCGACGAACTAAAAAAGTTTGTAGTTGTGAACCAAAATCATCTTTATTACTGAGGTATGGGAAATATGTAGTAAATTTTACGTCAGTATTAATTAACTTAACGTAATTAATTTCCCTATAAGGTGACAATTAGGGAAATTTTACGTCGAAACTACAGTCATTTTTTTACGTAAATTTGACGTAAATTCGACCAAAATTGTTACTTGGGAAATGCGAGCGTTGCCGAACTTTTTATATACCCTGTATATTTATTTTATCTTGCAGTCCTAAAACTTTTTGTTCCCTTAAATGTTTTGATATTTTCTAAGTTTATTTTTTTATGTTTGTTGAGCCAAGTTATCGACTAATAAATAGTGTGTCCATTTTTAATTATAATTTTCTTTTATATTATCATTTCTTTAATTTGCATAAATTATGGTTTGGATTTTGTGTGAAAGTGAATTATAATAAATTTCAAAGTGATAAAACAATGAAATTTATACAGGGTGTCCTATAAAAATCATTAAAATTGCAGTAATTTTTTTTCCTGAGTTCAAAATAAAGTTTTTCAAAAACAATGTGATACATGTTTTATCGTTTTTAAAAATTCCAAAAAATAATGTAGTTATGATTTTTATGCGTTACTTTTAACTCACCCTGTATATTCAATTCTTGCAGTCTCTAAACTTTTTGATCTCTTAAATTTTTTTGATATTTTCTGCGTTTATTTTTTAATGTTTGTTGTGCCAAGTAATAAATAGTGTACCTTTTTTATTATAATTTTCTTTTTTATTATCATTTCTTTAATTTACATAAATTATGGTTTGGATTTTGTGTGATAGTGGATTATATTAAATTTCAAACTGATAATAAAGTGAATTTTATACAGGGTGTCTATAAAAATCATTAAAATTGCTGTAATATTAGAACAAATTGAAACAAGGAAAATGAAATTTTTGTTTCGAATGACATTTGCCTACTTTCTAAAATTTTCTTGTAGGAGAAAAATTGGGACACCTTGAATACTTCTATTTTTTGGTGTGTTAAAAAATTGAGAAAAAAATAAGAGTAAACTTCAACATCCTGTATTTGGAAGTTGGAAGAAAAAAATGTCTACTTTTTATCTTAAAATTGATCAAATAATCAATTCTTTGAATTTGATAAAAAGGGACTTTTTAGTATTACTGATTTTTTTATTTTATTAAGTATTTTTGTTTGTTTTTCATACTTTTTCATTTATAAAAGACAAAAAATTGAAATTGTTTGAGGTTTATAAAAATTTAAAATATTACTCAATTCTCGTTAATTTATTAAATAAAAATCAAACATGCATTTAATTTAGGCCGTTTGTAATACTTAATTATTTCATTCCTGAGAAAATGATCATCATTACGTTAATCTTTCACTCACACTATGTGTGCAAAGTGAGAGAGAAAGATTAGCGTAATAATCTTGCGATTAATACGCTAATTAATAGTTAAGTACTGGTGAGGTATATGAGAAAATGATCATTTTCTCATATACCTCACATAAAGTGGAATCGGGCAGACGAGCTTGAACGTATGCATAGGTTGTAGAGCATTGGCGGCTAAAGGCAAATGTCGTGAGTTCGAGTCTCACTGCACGCATTCCTTTTATAGTGGTTCTGCATACTAATACTGGTAAAGTGCAAATGATGATCATTTTCTCATATACCTCACCAGTACTTAGCTATCAATTAGCGTATTAATCGCAAGATTATTACGTTAATCTTTCACTATTTCATTCCTACTTACGTCTTGTTATCAAATCAAAAATGAATAAAGGTCGTTAAAATGATAAGCGGACATTTTTTTTATAAAATATTATCATATATTTAAACGCAAGAATACACAATATTAATTATACATTAATTACATTATGAAACGTCTGATATTTGTACTTGGAATTACTTACACACAGGTTGTTCCCTTTCGTTCAAAAACACGCATTTGCAGTGTAATGATGATGTACCTACAAATTTATTTGGTTCAAGAAAAGCAAGCAAAAACTCTCCAAGTTTATAAAGAAAAGAAATAGGTATTTATTACACGTGATTATACCAAATTAAAATTTGTACATTAAAAGCTGACTTAGGTTTTTTGTTGATTTCCGTTTTTCATGTGCACTGACTCCTGTTTTGATGTTGTTGATGAGGTCGCGCAATTTTCTGATTTGCGTCACCGTCACAGAAGGCTCGCTGCAGCACTCGAGCCATTTTAGGAACTTTTCGCTGTGCTCAAGGGCTTCGCTCTGGGATTTACTATCGTCTTCTTTCCCGACCTCCTCCACGTCGTGCCCGCTGGCGATGGTGTTACTGTTATTGTTGATCAGCAGGAGGTGGTCGTGGACGGCGCGCACTTTATTACCATTTTGTTGCTGCGTTTTGGGTTTGCCGTCTTCTAAGTTGTCGGTGGTGTCGCGAAATAGTGCTACTGGAGGTGGTGGTGCTGCCGCCACCACCACGTTTTCTTTTTTTAATTGTTGGTAGAGAAATAGTTTATTGTCTGCTGGTGGTGATGCATGAATCGGCGGAGATGATAATTGTTGCTGCTTTTGCTGTGCCTGGGTGTATTCCTTGTACCACTTCCAGAACCACGGGGAGATTTGGTCGTTGAGTAATGTGGAGGCAGGCAGTGAGGTTCCTGCGAGCCCCAAATTCGTCTGGTCCTGCTTCATATTGAGTATATTCAACCAATTAAATCGCTGCATAAGTAAATTATTCCACTGGGTCGACAAGTTCATGTTGCAGATGTCTGCGAGGGTGTTTACCGTCATGGGGGTGTACATTTCGGGCCGGTTCCAACCCAATTCGATGCTCAACCTGGCCAATTCGGCGCGATTGCGTTCTCTATCGGTTATTGCCGATTTAACCACCGGGTATTTACCATCGTCGATTTTAGATTTTATCTTCTTGGGATGGTCGTAGTTGGTAGTACTGTGCACGGAATAATCAGTTTCTGGGCTCGACTGGCGCGAAATTTAGCAAATTTTCTCTTCATTCTTACACCATCCTCGAAGGGTGGATTCTGCCCCGCCGATGTCACGAGCCACGGACGCCTTGCGTTCCCCGTCGTGCACCCGACGAATAGCCACCAATTTTTCGTGTGCCGTGCGGAAGCGTCGTTTGCCTGCTTTGGCCGACATCATGTCAAAAAAGCAAAGCACGTGTTTTTCGTGTGGATTTTCCCTTCGGGAGACGTTAATGCGACCTTAAGAAGCCATTACTGAGGCAATATAGTGGGGGTATGACGATTCATTTCTCTAAAATTTAGCCATGTAATCACCTGCTACCTACTACAGAATCTCTAATTTGCAGAATCTTGTTAGCATCTACTTTATTTAGGGAAAACATTTGGAGGACTAAAATTATAAATAAATTAATGAGATTGCGTTTTTGGAAAACCAAATATCTACCATCTACCATCCTTTATATTTTTTTGCTAGAAAAACAATTAAAACTAAATTTAAAAAAAACATTGGACTTCAATGTAATTTCTACATATAGATTTGTACTCGCAAAAATCCCACTAACTTTTTTAATATTAGGTTGATTAAAAAATGTCTCGTGTATAAATGTTGTATGGTTTAAAAATTGACATTTATCTGCGACTTTGCTCTTGTTTTTTTCACGTCAGGGTTAGTTTAAAATCTTAAATGAAATAGAATGTTTTATTAACTTGTTGATGTGACACAGGTTTTTCGTCTTATTTAAATGTCAGCGTTTGCTTTTTTTAATTAGTCAACGAATTCATAAAATATTTATGAAAGGAAAAAAGTCGGACTATTCAATTTGAGATTTCAAACTTTTTGTTAGTCATATTTCACTCACGTATGTAGAAAAATAAAAGTAATATCACAGATAAATGCTAATTTTTATATGGAACATTTATTGATCAAACCGATATTGATAAATTTGCATCAAATGGCTTCTGTACTATTTCCGCAACATGTATGAAATCTTATTTCAAAACCTTAAACTTCCAACTTTTATAATAAGGTGTTTAAAATTTCTAAACAGTTTCGGTTAATAATTGTTTCAAAAGATCTTTCAAAAACAAATAACTTTTATTAAAATATTTTTTTAATGTTTTCGATAGTTTAGAATTTATTCGATAAACAAAAAAAATTGTTAAAAAAAGTAAATAAAAATTATTGCATATTTTGAAGAATTTTGTTTAAATATGGACAAGTATGATATTTAAAGTTGGAAAAATATTAGAATTTGTAGAAAGATTTCATAAATTTATAAAATTCTTCAAAATATCTTTATTTATATTTTTATTTACTTTTTTTAACAATTTTTTTTGTTTTTCGAATAAATTCTAAAGTATGGAAAATATTAAAAAAATATTTGAAGAAAAGTTATTTGTTTTTGAAAGACCAATCAAACCATTCCAACTCGACCTGTGTTGCCATTTAAAAAATCAAAGTTACCTCCGGTTCCGGATAGTTCCGGGTTGTTCCGGAAAAAAATAAGTTCACCAATGGATTCTTTAGGTTCACTTTGGTAATTAAGTTTTTTATTTTAGTGTGGTCTGCGATAACGCGTATTTCCGGTAAGAGCTTACAGATTTGCACAGAATCGACAGTCACATATGTACAAAAATTTTTATTACTTTTTCTTTATTAAATTGTTTGATATAGGTATTTGCTTAAATTATAATTTTATATTTATTGTAGGAATATTCATTTATTTCATTTATTACTTTAGGATAGGTCATTAGTTGTAAGAATTATTGGAAAATAGATTAGTCATAAAAGGTGGTCCAAAGTAATTGAATGCAAATTAACCTATAATGGGTTACCAATCCCCACCTTCCAAAACCAAAGGGAATTTAAGAAGGACCCGAAAGGAAAACAGGACAGATTGACCTGTCCATTTTGTAAATTTGTAAATTGAAATCTTCATTTTTGGGCGATTTAAAGTTTAAAAGTGTTAACATTTGTGGATTGTAAAACATTTAGTGAACCTTTTAAATAGTTGCTGATATTTCTATCAAGAGATGAGAATAATTTAAATTTTTTTCAAATAAACATTCTGCAGTAACTAACCAACAATTAACTCACCAAATCATAAAAAGGCGGTTCAAAACACTTATAGATGTTTTTGATTTTTATTTCTTAAAACTCATTTCTGTAAAAGTACAAAATCAATTGCATGTTGATTTAAAGGTTCATTTTCATTTTACTTTTTGTCAAAGGTAATAATTATGATTTTCAAAAATTTTGGTCCTAACTAACTGGCTGGCGCAATTCTGGGAAAATCTGTAAGTCCTTACAGAAAAAATCTGTAAGGTTTGTTATATGGGTTGTAATGGACTGTTTCTTTGGTTAACTTACAGATATTTCCTGTAAGGGTTTACAAATTTGCTTAAAATTGAACCATATGTGTTGGTAAATTTATGAATTGACCAATTTCAAAATACGAAATCAGAATACATTTATTTGCTAAAAATACTCCATTCTTGAAATGCAGGATGTTTACTCATTTTCTTAACATAATAGCTACATTTTATTGATAATTTACTTTTGATAAAACCTTACTCTTTTAGTAGTTTTTAATTTTTAAATAACATAATGAATATTCAAAACACATTTTTAGATGAAGTTTATTCAGGGCAGCATTCACCCACCCATTTTTTGTCCTTGCTATTATTCAAATCAAAATTCACTATTTTTTGCTTTTATATTGGAAAAACGAATTCTCCTGAGCGACCCTCCTAGTAAGTTATTAACGATAAATGACGCAGGTAAAAATTAACATTTTTGAATATTACGGGTAGCAATATAATTGTAAAAACCTATTAAAAAGGATTAAACAAAATTCGTTAAAAAAAGTTCCAAGGTAATTTACCAATAATAGCTTACCAATCCCCACCATCCAAAACCAAAAGTTATTTAAAAGGACCCGAAAGGAAAACAGGACAGTTTCAGTTTAACATTGGTCCTGCCGAGTCGATTTTATAGGAACGTAAATTTGTAAATTGAAATCTTCACTTTTAGGCGATTTAAAGTATAAAAGTGTTAACATTAGTGGATTGCAAAACTATTTAGTGAACTTTTTAATTAGTTGCTGATATTTCAATCAACGGGTAAGGTTTATTTTAATTTTTTTTCAAATGAACTTTCTGCAGAAACCATAACCATAAAAAGGTGGTTCAAAACACTTAGATGTTTTTGATATTTATATCTTAAAACTCGTTTCTGTAAAAGTACAAAATCAATTGCATATTAATTTAATGGTTCATTTTACCTTTTGTCAAAGGTAACAAGTGAAATTCTGGGTAAATCTATAAGTCCTCACAAAAAAAATCTGTAAGGTTTGTTATATGGGTTGTAATGGACTGTTGCCTTGGTTATCTTACAGATATTTCCTGTAATGGCTTACAGATTTGCTTCAAATTGCACCATATGTGTTGGTAACTTCATGAATTCACCAATTTCAAAATACGAAATAAGAAACCATTTATTTGCTAAAAATACTCCATTCTTGAAATGCAGGATGTTTACTCATTTTTTTAACATAATATCTACATTTTATTGATAATTTACTTTTGATAAAACCTTACTCTTTTAGTAGTTTTTAATTTTTAAATAAAATTATGAATATTCAAAACAAATTTTCAGATGAAGTTTATTTATTATTCAAATCAAAATTCACTATTTTTTGCTTCTATATTGGAAAATTGAATTCTCCTGAGTGACCCTCCTAGTAACTTATTAACGATAAATGACGCAGGTAGAAAGTAACATTTTTGAATTTTACGGGTAGCAATATAATTGGAAAAACCCATTAAAAAGGATTAAACAAAATTCCTTGAAAAAAGTTCCAAGGTAAATAAATGTTAATTAACCAATATTGGCTTAACAATCTCCACCTTCCAAAACCAAAAAAATATTTTAGAACGATCCGAAAGGAAAACAGGACAGTTTCAGTTTAACATTGGCCCTGGCCAGTCGATTTTATAGAAACGTAAATTTGTAAATTGAAATCTGATTTTTTAGGCGATTTAAAGTTTAAAACTGTTAACATTTATGGATTCTAAAACTATTTAGTGAACTTTTTAAATAGTTGCTGATATTTCTATCAAGAGGTAAGGTTTATTTTAATTTTTTTTTAAATGAATTTTCTGCAGAAACTAACCAACAATCTACTCACAAAACCAAAAAAAGGTGGTTCAAAAAACTTAGATGTTTCTGATTTTTATATGTTAAAACTCATTTCTGTCAAACTACAAAACCAATTGCATCTTCAATTAATTCATCATTTTTATTTAACCTTAATTTTATCAATGAATTATGATTTTCAAAATTTTTGAATAGTTTCTTTTGGTTTGAGTCACCTTAACTTTTATTTCATTCTTTTAGCAAATCGAAATTTCCCTAAATGTTTGTTACTTTTTACTACAACCTAAACCTAAATTTAACTCATCACTATCATAAATTAAGTTTAATACATCGAACAAATATTAAAAAAAGCAACTGTTTGTGTACTATTAAAAACTTACGTCGCTTATTAACCAAGGAAATGCTCGGTCTCAAAAATTTTACTGGGCCCCCGTATTTATATCTACAGTCAATTTAATTTAAATTATTTTTCTAAAATCTGGGTATTATACTATCTATGTCTACAAATTAATTAAGTATTTTAGGAAGAACCATACAAAAATTTACTGTATTTAGTATTTTATTTGCTAATCTAATCCACTGCAGTTTAGTTTTGTCTTTGTTTGCTTGATTTTTGAATGCAATTAATTAAATTGTAACTGTACTTTTTGTTTTATTGTAAGTATTATTATAGTGTTTTTAAATAATCAATTGAATTGTGATGTAATGTTATGAAATTTTTATTTGCAGATAAAGAATAACCATGCAGTTGCATATTCGCGGTTTGTCAACACATGTTATCGAGTGCCAAGGCACAGAAACGATCGTTTCTCTTAAGGTATGATTCAAATTATTTATTATTTTGAAGTAAATAGCTTAGTCCGTTTTTAATAATTAGGCAGAGTTAATTTTGGGTCATTAATAACGGAAAACAATACGTGACTCTTTGAGCGATATTTATGGTCCCCGACTAAGTACTAATCCATTTAGTTCGAAGGCTGATGATGAACCAAAACCCTGTGGTTCGAAACGTCCCTATGAAATAAAGTTTTAGTACGTGTATTGTTTTCCGTTATTAATGACCCAAAATTAACTCTGCCTAATTATTTATTATGTTCCTCAATTACCTAAGTACATTTTGATTCATTCATTTTAATAACTCGTATGAGATTTTTAGCGTAATGTGTGCTCTCTATTGTATCATTTATAATTTATAAGGCACCTTCATTAAAATCACAGTTTTACGTTTTACTGATTTTCGTATCGATCCAACTACATATCACCCGTTTTTAGTGGGTTAAACAGTTCTTCACTGTATGAAATATTTTGTTATAACTTATACGTTGCTTGGAGCAGTAGATTTTAAAACATTTAAGTAACGTTGTCTGTGCAATATACCCCTAATTTCTATTATTTACACTTATTTTTAGGACAGAATTGCAGCTTTGGAAGAATTAGAAGCAGGCGATATCACTTTATATGCTGCAGGAGTTCCAGTTAATGATGATTCCGTAGTTTCTGCTTTTCAAAATAGTGACATTGAGTTGAATGTTGAATTACTTGGAGGCAAAGTCCATGGTTCTTTGGCCCGTGCTGGTAATTATTTTTCTATAAGAATGTCATGAGTATTTATTGATTGAAGTTACTTTAAGTTCTATAACTTTCTGTATGCAAAAGTAAAGCTTTTCCTTATACCATAGAGAATCTGCATGGATTCGTTTTTAGTTAATGTAATTTTTTGGGCTTCATAATTGTATAAAGAATCAATTGAGTTTTTTTTTTAAAGAAATTAAGATGATAGTCGGCGAAGTGTTTGAAAAGCGCCCTTTTCGCTAGTAAAAATTGATTTTTGTGCATTTGTAATCAAAAATATAAAAACGATGTCTAGTGTTTCAATTTGAATTTAGTTTTCATATAGAATTTTTGTTTTTCATGTAGAGTCTATGATAGTGGCGTACTTTTTGAATAAAAATAAAAACCCATTTTTTATCATTGTTCAAAAAGTACGCCACTATTATAGTCTCTACATGTAAAACAAAAATTCTATATGAAAACTAAATTCAATTTGAAAGCACTACGCATCGTTTTTTGTTAAAGTTTTGATTACAAATGCCCAAAAATCAATTTATACTTGCGAAAAGTACGCTTTTCAAACATTTCGCCGACTATCTTCTTAATAATTGGCTAAAAAAACTAATATTATAATATTTTTCCAGCGAATCTTAGCTTTTTTAATAGCTCTGGCTTTCCTAGGAATTTGCTAAAATATTGTACGAACTGTATGAGGTATCCTGGTGTAATTTTAGATTGCTAGGTTATTTTAGGAAGATTCTTGCAAATTATTAAAGAATTAAAAAAATATTTACAAAATAACAGCAGCATAAATCAATTAAGGGAAAGTGGCAACTTTATATTCTTTGTAAAACATTTTGCGTCTGTTCGTAATTCACTAAGATGTATCCATTTGCTGGACACTGAAATTTTTGAGAAATGTTATACATGTTAAGCATTTCAAAGATGGATACCCCAAATCACCCAGAAGTAAAAATCTTTGTTTGTGTGCTTGTCATAAATTTATAATTTCATAACGAATTATGTAATAAAAGTTTTAAATCTGTTTAAAGGTAAAGTAAAAGGACAAACCCCAAAAGTTGACAAACAAGAAAAGAAAAAGAAGAAGACCGGTCGTGCTAAAAAACGTATGCTATACAACAGACGATTCGTTAATGTTGTAGCACAGTTTGGACATCGCCGAGGACCTAACTCCAATTTCAATTAAATTTTATCTTATAACATATATAAAATATAAAATATTAATAAAATAAACAATTTTTTTTACATCTAAACTCTGGATTTATTAATTTATAATTAAGTTGAATCAACCGGAACCTTTACAATTTATCTATAATACTAAAACAGTAAGAAACGGAGAAGGTTTTTTTTTTCGTAGAGAGTTGAAATATGGTATATGTACGGAGGGATTGGGAAATCGAATTCATGCCCAAAGTGTCCGAAATTGACCTCGAATCGCATCAAATTTTAGTATGTTATGAAGGACCGAATTCTGAAGACGGTGGTTTTGACCCGCTCGGACCTATCTATTAAGGGGGCGGAGATATGACCTTTTTTTTTATTTTTACCCCGAAATCTGACGTTTTTTGCGCGGAACCCCGAAAAGGGGAGATTTTAAAAATTCCGGTCGCATCGTGAAAAGGGATGTGGATTCTAAGTGGGATTCGAATTTTAAATTTTTCCAAGCACTCTAACGCCTCTAAAATTCTAGAAAATTGTCGATTATTCTTGCGTTTTTTCGTTTTCGTCGGCGTCAACTTTGAGAAATCGCACCCACGTCCAGTTTTAAAGAGAAGTGACCCATTTTATTCTTATATCCTGGGGATGGACCGTGGCCGTTTTTAAGTTTCCTGGCGAGGCAGTTGGGCATCGCGGCGCCGGCACGTGTGTACAAATTTAGCGTTTTCTCGGGCGGAAAAAGTGCTCAAACTGTGTGGCTTCAATAACAAAATCGCCAGGTGAAAAAAAATCAGGTCTTTTGATATGCCATCTACATACTACGCTCCATCAGGAAACGAGCGCTTTTTTTGATATCTCAATTATTTCTGTACTTTTGGTGTCCTCAAATTTGTGGTTTGAAATTAATGCTAAATATTATTTATTTGCCTCCCCACTTTGCTCTTTATAACTTAAAAAAATCGGCAGATTCAATTTTATCCATGAACTTTGAAAAAAAATCGCGAGTAAAATGTTCAAAAAATGGGACTAAACGCGGTAGGTTGGTTATACGACTGGGACACACAGTTTTCAAATCCGATTAAATTTTTCTAAATTAACCTATTGTTGTGGTTTTGCTGTTTAAAACGCTGCCACCACCTGGTTTTAACTGATGGTCCAGGAACCAATAATAGCACAGTTAGGTCGATGAATTAAACACAGAATTTAAGTAACTCTTGCTGTTTATTCAACTAATAAGAGCACAACGACCACAGAATCTACTGTCGCTTACTTGCTACTGCTAATGCAGAAAATACAAAAGAAAAATACGTAACACAATATTAAGAGATAAGTCGGTGAGACGCTGACACAACACCTCATTCCCCAAAAGAAGATGCGACCTCGTATCTTAATGAACACTTCGTCTTCCGATAATAACAGGAATTCGATGTTTACTGGTGGATGCCGAAGGAGTCGGTACCTTGCTTGAAATCGACGCAGTAGAACTATTGTCCGAGTCATCAGTATCCTTGGAATGATACCTAACAGGCCGTAAATGAGAGGCTTTGGTGCGAGTCTCAGATTCACAATTTTGACTAACGTTAACACAAATTTGAGGTAGAGTAGAACAACATTGACGTTTACAACAAAAGTTCTTAAAGATATAATAACATAAAAATAAGATTAACATGGTACTTAGTACATAAGATATGGTTGAAAATGAAAATATGGAGAGATTATAGTCAGCATGTAATTTAATCTCATCTGCCATTTTATTTATGGCATCAAGCTTATAGCTCGATACATCTAAGTCTTCCTAATGTTTTACCATAGTTTTATAATTTGAACTCAATGAAATCGTACTTAAATTAATAGTTCTTTTAACCGATTCGCAACAATCATCATCTAAATTGTAAGTAGGCAAAAAACTTAATGTATGAAAAATAGAACTTTCGCCGAATTTTGAAATAGGTTCTAAAATAACATTTCCAACAAACGCTTTACAATCTTTTCTTAAAGTGAGTTTCCCTGATTTCTTTAGTCTTAAATCAGTTGGCTCGCGATCTTTACAAGTTATGGTTAACGTTTCATGCTTAACTAAAATACAAATCCATGTGGTAGGTACATTGCTTAATTGGTAAAATATACTATTATTTAATTCCACTAATCTAGTGTCACAAAAGTTAGGATTAGTTTCAGTTTTCTGATACAATAACACTTCACAACTGTTCGTTTCGAACGCCGAACGTAAAGGTTGTAATTGCGAACACCCCCGAAATTCCGAGGTTCCACTTTTACAATTATTCAAAACATTTTCTGTTACAGTTACATATTGGTGTTTGGCATCTGAAATGGCTAAATATTCACTACTTGGTCTTCTAAAAACAAACTTATTTGTCATCGGTAAAGGTAATGGTAACAACTTGTACAAGTAAAAGTCGTTTAGAGAACAAAGTGGTACCTTGACTACAAAAATTAACTTAGAACTCTTACAGAAAACAAGAACATCAGATATTTCTAATAAAGTATGGGCATTTTCAATGTTTAAGCTTATCGGAAAATCAACATTGTGATTAATATGTCTTTTGATCTTTTCTAATTCAAATAAAAATCCATGAGCAGTGAGAACTAACGGATGTACTTGACCTCGTTTTGAAAACAAAATGGCATTAACCAAAGAGGCGGTTTCAATCTCGTAATGTTTTACCATTGTATCAAATTCACGAATATGATCATTTACCAAATCTTTTAATTCTAAATAATTTATCTCACGAGTGTTATTATTAATTTGAAATGCAACCTTATCTAAATTTTGAATAAGAACTTTTTCATTATGACTGATGTCACTAATGGAAGAATTAAAATTACTTATCGTAGACTTTACAACCGATACTTGATCTTTAATTAAATTAGCAATAGAATCTTCATCTTGACAAAATTCATTAATAATCACTGTCTAAATTTCCGAATAAAAACTTTATAGATTTACCTACGAAATCAAATAATCCTCGTTTTTGTCGTTTATCAGACACCATTTCGTAAATTATGTATTTGTCACGCTCTAACTTTTCTAAAATGATTTTACTACTCACTAAAAATTTCTTACAGAGTACGTCCAATACAAATTTATAAGAGAAAATTTGCTGATATTGAGGTGATTCACATAAATTCCTGTTTTTTTTGATAATACTGGTTCATGACTTCCAGATACCTAAAATGTTCTTCCAGATCCAAATGTGTAACTAAAACCCATGTTTTACTATAAAATTTGGCTATTCCATACGACTCAAAATAAATTCCCGGATTGAAATTAAATTCTGTCCAATTAAAAGATTCAGAATTCGGCAAAGCATGTGTTCCTAAACATAAGAATCTGCAACAAATAAAGCTAGAATACACTTTCTTAAAACTATTTAATCAAAATAGGGTTTTAATTAATTGTTATGTACTTTAAAAATTTTTTTCCCTTTTTAATACTACAATTTACGGTTGAATCTACCGAAACGATTTCGTACGGACCTGAATATGGTGAGCACAACTTTTTTTTGATTTTCCTTTCTTTGGATTCTCGTCTAACAATAAGACTTTATCACCAATTGCAAAATTCCTTTCGTGTATGGATCTATCAAAATACTCTTTAGACGCTTCTTTTCGCCTTACCATATTAGCTCTCGCAACTTCCCAAGTTTCTTTTAATCGATACTTAAGATTATGAATATAATCATCGTAATTATAAGAATGTTTAGAGAAATTTTGAATGTTGCTTGGAGTGCGCGGCTTAGTTCCAAATAATAGTTCGTATGGTGCAAATCCTGTAGATGTGTGAATACTTGTGTTAAAAGCAAACGCAGCAAAATCTATCCATTGATCCCAATCAGTAGTGTACTTATTGATATAGTGCCTAAGATGTTCTGCTAAAAACCTATGCGTTTTCTCCAGTGAACCATTGGTTTCTGGTCTAAATGCGCAGGTCTGATTTTTCTTGATGCCTAACACTTTCATGGTTTTCTGAAATAACTCAGAACAAAAGTTAGTTCCTTGATCGGTCAAAATTTCCTTAGGATACCCGAATTTACATACAATTTGTTTTACGAAACTGTCGGTCACTGTTTGTGCCGTTTAATCTGGTATGGGTATGCATTGTACAAATTTTGTCAATTCATCAATAAAGGTCAAAATGTATTTATTACCATTTTCCGTCAATGTTAGCGGACCCACTATGTCCATGAAACATTTCTCGAATGCTGAACTGGCAGTAGTAGTAACTTCCAGAGGCATTTTGGTATGTCTGCGATTGATTTTATTTCGTTGGCAAGCATCGCAACGTTTGACGAACGCCTTTATGTCTTCCTTCATGTTTCTCCAAATATAACTTTCCCTGAGGGTGTTATAAGTTCGGTTGACACCTTGATGTCCACTACAGTTACTACCATGCTACTGTGATATAATATTATTCCTTTCTTCCGGTTCTACGGAGTTTAAGTCATTAATCAAATTATGATACACAACAATTTTATTAGGTACGTCCCTAAAAATAAATCTGAACATAATTCTAACTTTTTCCCATCGCAATTTGTCTCTTACACCGTATTGTGTAGTAGCAAAATCATCGTCAAGATCTTGTTCTAATATCTTGGTTTTCAAAGTACACAAAATTTTGTAAGTGTCTTCGTAATGAAAATTTTCAAAATAATTTTTCCGATCTACAAAATAGTAAATTCCATTTTCGTTAAATAAATCGCCTACATTTAGTTCTTCTGGACTAAAATCTAATTTTAAATTATCAGGTAAAGTTTCTAACGTAGCAGGAATAAATTTTAAGTTGATTTTTCCTTGACCATTTTCTGAACATTCACTAAAATTTCTGATTAAAATGTTGTTATTTTGCACGTACGTCAAATAGTCCGAATAGGTAGGATTATTAGTCTCCTCCGAAATATGATTTATCTGAATTCTACTAAGGGCATCTGCAGGTTTGTTTTTCTTACCTTCGCGGTAAATAATTTGTTCCAAATCGTATTCAGCTAACTTTAGTCTGAAACGCATTAAACGACTTCCTGGGTCTTTTACTCCGAAAACATATTGTAATGGTTTATGATCCGTTACAACCGTGAATTTATGACCAAAAAGATAATGTCAGTAGTAGTAGCTATAGGGGTTCTACCCCAAATCCGGATTCTAAGTCCGTGACCTTGTAGTAATTTTTCTAAGTCCGTGTCCTTTTGGTAAGTCGTCGAGTTGTGCTAGTGTGTCTTTGACCTTGAGTAGATAAAGCGTCATCTTGTGGTTTAATTATTTTTTGTAATAAACATTTCTTGTGGTTTAATTACTTTTTTCCTTGAATATTTGAAAATTTGAATATTATTGTAATTTAGGGGAGGATGTAAATCTGAAAATTATTGTAATTGTATTGATAATAATAAATAAAAGTTTTACAAATTAAAAGTAATTGGAGTTTAGAATAATTGATGCTAAGAGATGCATACGTCCTTGCTGTTTTTTTTTGTAGAATATTTAAGTAAAGTAATAAGCATGCGATAGTGTTAACATATGTAAACATGAAAATTATTGTAATTTGTTGATAAAAAATAAAAATATTAGTAATTAAACAAATTGGTTTTAGGTGATTTAATTAGTTTTTTTATACTTATTTCTTAGATTAGAGTAATTGTGGTAGCGCCTATGGTATAAAATTAATATAATGTATTGATAAGAATTAATTTTATGTACGAGTATTTTGTTGTACACTTTGCTATGAATTTTAATTAATCCTTGACGAATATCGTGGTTTGAGCGTGCTAACATATGTAAACATGCAAAATATTGTAATTTGTTGATAAAAAATAAAAATATTAGTAATTAAACTAATTGGTTTTAGGTGATTTAATTAGTTTTTTTATACTTATTTGTTAGTTTAGAGTAATTGTGGAAACATAAAATTATTATAATTTTGTTGATAAGAACTAATTATTTTTTTATGTGAGTGCATTTTGTGGTTTAATATGTAGACTGACTTCTAAATAATTGATGATAAGAGGTGAGTTTTAATTGTTCTAACTTATTTTTTTATGTGAGGGCATTTTGTGGTTTAATATGTAGACTGGCTTCTAAATAATTGATGATAAGAGGTGAGTTTTAATTGTTCTAACAAGCGTATACATGAATTTAGCTGAATCATCGCGATAAACAACACATATTGCGGTTTTTGCAAATTGCGGTGCGTCCAGACGTTTACTCATCGGCGACTTTGATGTCATATAAAAAGGGGGAACAATTTGTTTACAGCATCAGTTCGATTTTCAAATTCGCAAATACAATAACGTTAATTGCAATGGAGCCAGTTTTAATCGCGACTACTGCCCAAAATATGGCTAACCTCAGCCGAAAATTGGTCGAAACAGTTGATGGTGATGATCCTATTAGTATTAATAGGATTATAAAACACTGCTCCAAAAGTATACGACTAATAAGGCGTGGGTTGAAAAAGGTGATTGCTGTTGGTACAAAACAGGCTTTCTTAGCATCCATCGCCAATATTGTGAGTTGTCGCACGCTATTAAAAACAAAATTACATCGAGGTGCTGGCGGTAATGTTAGAGCGAGGAAGTCTTCTCTCATTAAGTGGCAAGAAATGGAATCTGCCTTTAATTCAAGGATGCGTACTGGAGTCATAGTAAATTTGGGACACAAGGATCCCATCGTATTTATGGAAGATTGTGGGAAGATGTGTGGGCTTAGATTAAAAAACGCTTTGAAAAAGGAACCCTTTTTGAAGGTATACGCAGTATTTTGCGGCAAATTTATTAGGATGAGTAACGCGGGTGAAGAGATTGAAGACGTTAAATACATAAATTCAAAAATGCCGTCAATGATAAGCAGGGATACAGACTTGGTCACATGGTATGTTGACAATATATTGACGTCGATTCTTACGGAATTGGAGGAGTTTCAAGAGAGGGGAAGCGGCTGGGCTTTGGATGAAATTATAAGTTTGACCATAAAGATTAATAAACATGTACCTCTAAGGGCGGCATCATATGTTCCCCTACCGCCTCAAATACACCGTAAGAAAGCATGTATAAATATTGAAAACAGGGATAACGCATGTTTTGCGTGGGCAGTGGTGTCAGCCCTTCATCCGGCCAGAAACCACGCGGAAAGAACGTCTTCGTATCCTCATTATGGAGAAGTATTAAATTTGGAGGGCATAACGTTCCCAATGCAAAGGGGAAAAATTAATTTATTCGAAAAAAATAATAATATTTCCATAAATGTGTATGTATTAAAACTAAAGAAGAAGGGCTATTCGGTGGAACCATCCTACTTGAGCGAAGAAAAAAGAAATACACATGTAAATTTATTAATGGTGGCGGACAAGTACAAGACGATGGAAGAGGAGGATCTGCAGGAGGATGGTGATGTTGATCTCGTCCAATATCATTATGTGTGGATAAAAAATCTGTCACGATTAGTATCATCCCAACTAAGTAAACGTAAATGCAGGAAACACATTTGTGATAGGTGTTTACATTATTTCACCACCGAAATTCAGCTAAGTGAGCACGAAGAAAGTTGTGGTCAAATGAACGAATGTAAAATTAAGTTGATACCCAATGGAAAGGTTAAATTTGTAAATTATAAAAATAAAGAAAAGGTTCCTTTCATAATATATGCCGATTTTGAGTGTATTTTAAAGGAGTGCGATGAATGGTGTGGGGAAAATAGCCGAAAGTACCAAAAACATGAGCCCTTTAGCGTAGGATATTATTTAAAATGTACCTACGATGATACATTGTCGTACTATCGACAATATAGAGGACCAAATTGCGGAGAATGGCTATGTGCGGAGCTCTACGATATTGCCGAGAACGTTACGACTGTATATGAATGTCCCATACCCATGGATAATTTAACGGATGAACAAAAAATTGCGTTCGTTGAAGCTAAGGAATGCCATATCTGCGAAAACCCTTTTCAACAAGATGCTGTTAGAGTGCGAGATCATTGTCACTTCACAGGACGTTATCGTGGTCCCGCCCATAACGAATGCAATTTAAATTATCAAGATAGTCGCATCATTTCCGTAGTTTTTCACAATTTCAGCGGTTATGATGCTCACTTTTTAATGAACGACGTAGTCCGACAGAATTGGCAAGGAAAATTATCCATAATACCGCACAACACACAAAACTTTATTGGGATGATTAAAAGCGTAGGACATGACGAGAATTGCATAACATTCAAATTTTGTGATTCTTTTCGATTTATGGCGTCTTCATTGGACAAATTAGCCAAAGATTTGAAAGAAAAACCTATACTCCGGAGAGAATTTAAGTACTTGGACGCGGAAAAATTCAGCCTTCTAACGAGAAAGGGAGTATTTCCGTATGACTACATTAATGGTTTAGAGCGATTGGAGGAAGAAACACTTCCACCCATAACATCTTTTCATAGTAAAATTTATGATAGCGATTTATCGGTGGACGAATACGAACATGCTCAAAAGATCTGGAGCGAATTCAAAGTACAAACATTGGGCGAGTACTCGGATCTGTATTTAAAAACGGACGTGCTGCTGTTGGCCGATATATTCGAATGTTTTCGTGATCAGAGCTTAACCAACCACCATCTTGATCCAGCACATTATTTTTCCGCGCCCGGTCTGAGTTGGGATGCAATGTTAAAATGTACGAAGGTGGAGCTCGATATGATACAGGACGTAGAGATCTTAATGTTTTTGGAGAAGGGAATTAGAGGAGGACTAACACAATGCACACATCGATACGCAAAGGCCAACAACAAATACTTGGAAGATTACGATCCATCACAACCCTCATCGTATCTCATGTACTACGATATAAATGCGATGTACTCGTGGGCGATGAGTCAACATTTGCCCTATGGACGCTTAGAATGGATGGATAGATCACCAGCAGGCTTTCAAGCGGACTATTTTTTAAATGTGCCGGCCGACAGTCCGCGTGGATACATTTTGGAAGTGGATTTAGAGTATCCCGTAAACATCCACGACGTACAAGCTGATCTTCCCATGGCACCCGAACTCGGACTACCACCCGGCGGAAAATGTAAAAAAATGTTGGCAACCCTCTTACCCAAAAATAAGTACGTCATCCACTATACGAACCTACAACAATATTTAAAAAATGGGCTTGTGCTAACAAACATTCATCGAGTACTCCAATTCGAACAGAGTGCATGGCTGAAAAAGTACATCGACCTAAACACACAGTTGCGTCAGAGTGCAACAACCGACTTCGGAAAAAATTATTTCAAGTTGATGAACAACGCGGTATTTGGAAAAACGATGGAAAATGTTCGCAATAGGAGGATAATAAAAGTGCTAAGAAAATGGGAAGGAAGGTACGGAGTGGAAAATGCCGTGTCAGCGCCGAACTTTTATCGCAGCCGTATAATAGCCGATGATTTGGTTCTCGTCGAAATGCTTAAAACGGAGGTGGTCTTCAATAAACCCATATACGTGGGCATGTGTATACTAGATATCTCAAAGACCATACTATATCAGTTTCACTATGGGCATATGAAGACCAAGTACGGCGATAAATGTATGGCGCTCTATGGTGATACGGATTCGTTGTTCTATAAAATTGAAACAGCCGACATCTATGCGGACATGAAGGAAAACCTCCACTATTTTGATACGTCCGATTATCCTTCTGATAATATTTATGATATGCCTCGTGTGAACAAAAAAGTGCCGGGTCTGATGAAGGACGAGAACGTCGGTAAGGTGATGACGGAATATATTGGGCTGAGGGCAAAAATGTATGCGTATTATGTGCCAGAAAATAAAAATCCGTGCGTAAAAAAGGCGAAGGGCGTTAAATCCTACGTCGTCAAAAACAAGATCTCTTTTGACGACTATAAAAGATGTCTGATGGAGCGAATAGAATTTTCGCATGAACAAAATTCGATACGTTCCTTCGATCATCAAGTATATACGGTGAGACAAAAGAAGATTTCCCTAAGCCCGTATGACGATAAAAGATATCTGCTACCGCATTCGCACAACACACTTCCCTGGGGCCATTACAGTATTATGGAGCTGGATTAATTTTTTTTTATATTTTTGTTATTTTTTGTATTTTTGGTATTAAATAAAATAAAATTAATTATTTTAATTGTTTTTTATTTTTTATATAATTATATAATGTAATTACATTTGATATAGCACAAACATTATAATCATGATTATGATATGAACACGAAGACCATTTTTGTGTAAAATTAGGACAGGCAGCATCTTCTTCTAAATTAATCACCGTACACTCTGGAGGCAGTATGTTGGTTAAAATATTCTTTTTTTGATGTCCCTTTACGTAGATGGTGGTAGTCGTCGGATACGTGGGTATTAAAAAATATTTAAGAATATGTTCAAAATATCGTACTGATATGTTGCCGGAATTGTATCCTATGCGATGATGATTATATTCCAACCATTTAACTGTCTTCTTTTCCTTTCTTGTAAGCTCTTTAAATGGGACGGTCGGTTTAAATGTAAACGTCATAACGACGCATCCATCTTCTGTAATGGCCATTTCTTTCGGACATTTTCCAGCAAATTGAATGTCTAAAAATACAAGGTTCTTTCCTTGTCGTCGTCGTTTTAGTAGTAGTAGTAGATCATCGGCTGCACCAATTCTGCTGCTTTCAAATAGTAGATCACCCATCTTGACTGCATCGAGTCTACCTTCGAAATAACGCAACTTTTACATTAACACCGCATTATGTAAAAGAAAGCGCATGCGTGCACCACCTCCGCGCTTATCCAATTTTCTGAACTATATTCGTTAGGGGCTGGTATTGGTAAACGCTGTCGTGTATGATCAAACAATATGCACAAATTTTGGTGGTAAAAGCTTTTGTTGCCTCCATTTCAATCTTTAGATCAATTTGAGCCGATTTTATCGTTTCATTTTGTTTGGAAACATCAAAGACGAATATGGCGTTCGACTTGAATGACGAATAGTCCAATAAGGGGTTCGCGTTCGTACGCTGATAGTAGCTCCTTTGAAAGTCCATGTAATTCGTGTAGGCTATTATATATTCGTTTGCATCAAAATCCAAATTCATTTGATGATATGGATACGGATCAGAGTTTAGATAAATTTTTATGTTTCTTATATTCACATGATCAAACTTGGACATGTCAGCATTTTCTTTATCCTTTTTATTATCATGGAACGCCACAATTACGTAGCGCGGTCGCTCCAAACCCGTTGACGTCTTGACACACCACACATCGCTAGTGACGGGTCGTAGGGATGGCATCTCAAATAATTCCCATTTACGAAACGGTAACAGGATGGGAGTATTGGAATTCAAATGTTTCAACATTTTGAGTTTTAGCTCATCATTTAGATAAATATGTGGAACGTGCCATTGTAATTTGTCCAACTTAATTTTCATATCTTTCGCGCCTACATAGGCATTCACATCAGATCTAGCGCGTTGTATAATAAGCTCTTGCTTTACGTTGATCAAAACTTTTTTGTAATCTTCAAAGAAGCCCAACAGACACCCGAGCGGTATTGATGCATAGAATTTTTTATTTTCATACGTCTGATGTTTACCAGTTTCGTCCCATCCTGCCAGCCGCAATCCAGTCATTTCCGATTCATCAAAAGAAATGTATCCTTTAAGCGATGTCGTTACGCCCACATTTCTCACACGATCCACTTCGACCGTATTTATTTCATAACGAATTTCATCAAATAGATGTGCGAAAGCGTTGCGCACAAAATTTAGTTCATCATCCGCCTTACTAGAAGTCACACTACCCGACAAGTATATTCGACTTTCAGCCGGACATGTGTACAAGTCCTCTTGTTGAATTAAAATTCTTATTTCGTCATTGTTTTCTAAGCTGGACGCTCGCGGAAGGTAATAATGTACCTCTTTTTTGATAATTCTCTCATCATAATCAACTCTTTCGAAAAGATCGAGCATTCTTGGAGACGACATTGTAGCCTAAAGCAATAAGTTTGCTCCGTACGCTAGGTGTTAACAGGTTACCACCTTTACAACTACTGTTGATCCTCCTCTTAGCCGACATCCTATTTATAGGAGTGTGGTGGTGGGAGGGTTCGGAATAGAAATTTATTCCCATTTCTTCAATTCCAATCTAATTAAAATTGTTTCGCCCGAAAAATTAACCAGATCACCGTCCTGATCGATCAGTCGGATTGTTAGGTTAGAAATTGTATAAGTATTTAGTTCTAGATAAGAAATTTCTTGAGGGATCCAGGTGACAGCGTACCCTGGCGGTACGTCTAAAAAAATGTCTGCGAGAGAGTGAGATGGTTTTTCGTTAATGTACGACCCCTGTACGAGATTACAATCCACGTGAATGCACTCAACTTTAGTTATTTTTACGAGTTTGTCGGAGGAGTGTTGGACGTTGGGCCTGAGCTTTCTAGGCGAAAAACCCAAAAAGTCTCCTATACTATCCTTTGGACCAAAATCAATTTCAAAGTTGGCTAAAATTTCACACTTTAGCGTGGAAAGATTTGCTTTTAGTGAAATGGTTTTTCCTACTCCGCCTTCCTCTTTTAAGGATTTAAAATATTTTTTTAGAAATTCTTCGATGTCTTCGATTTCGTAGCAGCCGGTGGGAATTTTAACACACCCCTGCGTGAAATAAAACTTGTTGTTACGCCCACTTTCGATGTTTGGTATTGAATTATAGCAATGAAATGCTGCCAGACCCAAACGATACGTGGACTCTTTATCAAGCTCCAAAGGCGGAAAATAATCAATCGAAAATACACTTTGTGTACCTCTTAGGCTGAATACCTTAGACATGACTGACGTCCGTTGTGCGAACTCCTCCTATTTATAGTAGAAATTCCAGGCACAGATGGCCACAATTCCAAGTACCGAACGTCTGATGTCTTTTATAGTTGAAGGTAAAGTTTGATGAAAATGCTTTGAAATAATTCAAAATTTCGAGCGGCGGATGTAAATCACCAAAACTATCGAAATATTTTACTTGATTGCCCTGTTTTCTGTACGCCACCCAGTGAGTACCAGGTCCTTCGACCGAATCTAAATTCACAATAGCACATTCATTTCTAAGAGGTTTACTTGGTAGCGTATCACGCATAAATACTCCTCTGAAATGTTTGATGTGGGCCGCAAATTTGAGAATGTCGACGGAGGTAAGGGCTCGCCTGGGAAGCGACTCTAATAGTTTTTTGAGTTTTTCGACAGAAATAGACCCATTCCACGGCGGTATGGTTTTAGAAATAGACCTTTTCCGCTTTTTCCCAAGGCAATCGCTTCCATTGTCTGGTTGTGACGATGTGCTTCATCCAAATTTTTCTGTGCTTTTTTAGCATCTAACACTGTTTTCGCAACGCCCGCAGCGCCACCTGTCAACGCCCCCAACGCACTCAGTCCAGCAAATATGGGTATGAGTGGCAGGATGCCTCCAGATTTGGGTAGGGCTAAAACACGTGGAACTCTGATCCGCTTACGACCTCCTGCTTCTTTAATAGCTTTTCGAGCAGCTGCTAAACTCAATTGTGCTACATTTTTTATGTTTGATGTATTCTTTAGGAGCTTCCTTCCTCCCATCTTCCTTAAAGCTTCTTTAGCTTTTCCCAAGACACCCATCCTCATCGATACTGTTTTGACGGAGGCAGATTTCTTTTTTCTGCCGCCGCGACGACGACGACGAGTCGTTTTCTTTCCACTTCCCATGCCCGTTTTACGCTTCACTTTCATAATTGTTCCCACACTTAGAGCAGCAAGTTTTTCTCCAATACCGGCGTCTTTAGATTTTAGCCTTTCAAATGCTCTCTTCTCCAATATCTTATCGGCAATATGACGCGCGTTTAAATCACTATTTTTTGAATAGGCAATATCATGCTCTTTACAGCTCTCGTCCAATGGATTAATACCCACGTCACCACGTTTTAATCTCTTCTCTAACTTTGTACCCGGTCCACAAAATCTGTATCCGCCCGGTAGATGCGCCTCGAAAGGTAATTTATTAATTATCGAATTGAGAAGACCGCTACCTCTTGTAGTACCTTTACTGTCGACGACTAATGGCATTATGTGAAATTTTTATGCGCGCTCCCTCCCTATATATATAAGAAGCCGACCAGATCGGGAATGATTTAAAAGACTTCGTGTACGTCATGAAGGAGATACAACAGGAAATTCCTTTACCGATAGCAAATATCGATGAATATCTGAAAGGCAGTAATTTCGATGAAAAATCATTTAATCGACATAGTGACTTATTACCCAATTCAATAAGATGTTTAATATGCGGCCCATCTGCATGCGGCAAGTCCAATGTTATCCTGAGTCTGTTGTATGCTGAAAATGGTCTTCAATTTGAAAACGTTTACGTCTACTCGAAAACCCTTAAGCAGGCTAAATATAAAATGTTGGAGGAGGTATTGGGTGGTTGTAGAGATGTGAAATATTTCCCGTACAGTGAAAATGGTGATATTATCGTACCAAACGATGCCCTTCCAAATTCAATTTTTATATTTGATGATGTTGCTCGTGAGAAGCAAGATATTATTAGCGATTATTTTTCTATGGGTAGACATAGTAAAGTTGATTCTTTCTATTTGTGTCAAACTTATACAAAAATACCCAAGCAGCTTATAAGGGATAACGCTAACCTTTTGATTATCTTTGCACAGGATGATACGAATTTATTACGCATTCATAATAATCACGTGGGTGCCGATATGTCTTTTGATAAACTCCGACGTATTTGTAGAGAATGCTGGCAGTGCAAATATGGTTTTTTAACTATCAATAAAGAATGCGATGTGAACGACGGTCGCTATAGAAGAGGATTGGACAAGTATATAGACATATCCTCTGTACCTTAGGCTCATTCATATTTGAACCGGCAACGTGTGAAGAACACACGTGAGTGGTAGAGAGATAGAGAGATAGAGAGATAGAGAGGTAGAGAGGTAGAGAGGTAGAGAGGTAGAGAGGTAGAGAGGTAGAGAAGATGAACAAGCCTCATGCTAAAGAGTATTTAAAGAGAATTTGTGAAATTCAAAAGGTTATCAGAAAAAAGCTGTTGGCTTTAAAATTAAATAAATCTATGCAGGATAGTGCTCTTGAAACAATTTACAAACCTCTCACGGATCCACTAAATAACATTATCAAACAAGTTACTAAGCCATCACCAAAAATTGATAAAGTGAAACTAATGGATGATGATGATGATGATGATGATGATGAAGATGTTGATGTGGAGCAGGAGCAATATGTGGAGAAGAAGGAGGAGGATGGTGATGTTGATGATGATGAATTTAAAAAAATCTGGGATGAGGCTAGCACACCGCTTTTAAAACACTACATGTTTGAGTATTTTAATAAAAACAAAGAAAATGATAAGACATTTGGCTTAAAATACAATCCGATCACTAATGTTTGGACAGTGGGTGACTCACAAGTAAATTTCTTAGCAGACGATAAACTATCAATAAAGAATTCAACCTACTTCGGTACTAAAGGACTATATGAATTACTCTTTAAAAGCAAGCCCAAAGACTACTCGCACGATGAAGCCAAAACCTACATGAAAATAGCATCAAAAACGAACGCGTTTCGAAGAAATTATGATCCCGACCAACAAGTACAGGGTGTTAATTCTAAAAAATATAAATTAATAAGAAAAATGTTAAAAGAAAGCGATGTCGGCAGCACTCCAAAATTATCTAAAATAAAAGAAAGCGCTGCCAGCAGTAGTCCAAAAACTCCTATAAAAGAAGGAAGAGGAGGAGGAGGAGGAGCGCCATTGAAGAAAAGAAAGAGAAGAGATGATTTTCCACTTAGAGTAGCACAAACTACGTACAAATACTGGGATAATATCGAAGAACTTGTGGATCGTCTTTGTTTATTGCATGCTTCAAGAAATGCCGGTAACAATGCTCACGAAAATGAGATAATAGCAATTGAAGAGGAACTGCGGGAGGGGGGTATAATTGTATAAAAGGCGCTATCTTATCGCATTAATTCATTAATAAACATGCCAGTTAGACAGTTTGGTGGTTCTCAAGGAGCTAGAAAGGGTCCTCGAGGACCTCCCGGCATCGGTTTCGAATTGACCGAAGATGGTCAAAACTTTGATATTGTAAGAAAACGTCTTACTAATGTCGGCGGTCCTTTAGATAGTCTAGACGCTTCCAATATGGCCTACGTTGATTATAAAGCCGATAAGGTGTCCAGCAGCAATAAGGAGTACGCTGATAAACTCTCCACTAGCAATAAGACGTACGTTGATGAAAAAGTAGATAAGCTAGCCAGTAAGGATTATGTTGATGATAAAATAGATAAGCTTTCCGTTAGCAGTAGGACATATGTTGATGATAAAAATAGTGCCAGTAAGACATACATCGATGGAAATATAAATCAGTGGACAATTTCTATTAAGAATTACATTGATTCTAAGATTTCTGATTTTGCAATCGATGTCGCTAAAACTCTGAACGATAATTTTGCTTTTTACTCCACTAAAATTGATCATATACAAGAAGAATGTAGTAAGGCACATGGGTTTAGTCATGATGCAGACGCCCAAGGAACAAGTAGTCCGGGAACTCCATAAACCGGCGCGACGAAATTATAATCGACGTCGTACAATCCTAAAAGGTTTGGATGATTTGTGGCAAAGCGATCTGGCCGACTTTCAACTTTATAGCAACAACAATAAGGCTCATAACTACATATTGGTAATGATTGATTGTTTTTCAAAGTACGCCTGGGCGGAACCGCTAAAAAGCAAATCTAAAGAGGATGTTACCAATGCCACCAAAAAAATTTTCAAAAGGATTGAGCCACCACATAAATTACCCAAAAATTTGCAAACTGATCAAGGCAGGGAATATTACAATGATAAATTTAATGTTCTGATGAGAAAACATGGAATAAATCATTACTCAACTTATACGGTTAAAAAGGCGTCGATGGCTGAACGCTTTATTCGAACGTTAAAAGGAAGTCTTTATCGGCATTTCAGTTTGATAGGAAAATATGAATGGATAAGCGTACTACAACCTACCGTCGACGAGTACAACAAGCGCCGGCACACGACCACCGGAATGCGACCTTGCGACATAACTTTAGATAATGAAGCAAGGCTTTTGAACTCGACATATTCTCATATCAAAACGGCCGGCGCTCGTAAGTTCCGCGTTGGAGATATTGTTAGAATAAGTAAAATGAAGTCAACTTTCGAAAAGGGGTACACCCCCAATTGGAGCGCTGAACTATTTAAAATCGCGCGGGTTAATATTACCAACCCCACAACATATCTATTGGAAGATTATCATGGTAGTCCAATCAAGGGAGCATTTTATACTGAAGAATTACAAGAAACTAAGTAGAAAAACATTTATCTTGTGGAAAAAATTATTAAAAGAAAAGGAAACAAAGTCTACGTCAAATGGTTGGGATTTCCGCCGAGCGAAAACAGTTGGGTTAATAAAAACAGCATTCTTTAATCGTAACGCTCATTATACGTCCAACCTTTGTCATGTATAGACATAGACATACGACGATGTTGCTGCTTTACTACTACTTTTTGGTTTGTGTGATGACATCATCCTTATCACAACAACATCAGCCTATTGAAGAAGTAGAAGATGAAGAGGAAAAATATGAAATAGCTTCAGGCTTTCTTAGTGAATATGGATACTTAAATATGACTGATGTTAACATCATTGGAGAGGAGGGAGAATTTAGAACGAACAATGTCTTTGAAGATGCTGTAAGACAATTTCAAAGGAACTATCATCTAGAAGAGGATGGAAAATTAAACAATGATACCATTAAATTGATGCAAACACCGCGGTGTGGATTACAAGACAATGTCCATTCATTTACGATTACCAACAACAAATGGAATATAACACGTTTAAGATGGTATTTTGATACTAAAAACCGGACAATGTTTGATGTAGCTGAGCGAGCATTTAAAATATGGGAAAAACATTCTGGTTTAGAATTTGTAATAAGCAATGTCAAACCGAATATTTTAATTACATTTAGAAAGCCAAAACATAGCTTTCGAAGATGTTGTAATACTTCACCTTGTGGTTATCCGTTCGATGGGCCAGGTAATTCATTGGGACATGCTTACTTTCCAACTAATACTACTACTGAATTGGAAGTACTTTTGGACGCGGGAGAACGTTGGTCGACTGAGCTGAATGAGAATCCCAGTAGCACTCCGGAATACATAAATTTATTTTTGGTTTTGGTACACGAAATCGGTCATGCACTTGGAATTCATCACTCAAGCGTCAAATCAGCCATAATGTTTCCTTTCTACTCAGGCAATATGGAATTAAGTACTTTTGATTTATCACCGGACGATATTTTGGCAATCCAACAACTATATCCGATACGAAGCATCGTTCGCACGACCACACCTAAATTTAGGAATGTTTATGTACCGCCGCCGCCGCCGCCGCCGCCACCATCATCGTCCTCGTCGAAATTTGATGTAGAGCAAACAACCAATTTATGTCAAGTGCATAAAAATCTTAGCACGTTTATGATGATGAATACGGATTTGTATATTTTCTACGAGAATTTTGTTTGGATTAAGGGACAAAATGAGGATATAAATGAAGTTCCGCTTAAAATTAGTGATTGGTTGAACTTTTTACCGAAAGATTTTCGAGTGGAGGCAATTTATGTGAAGGAGAATAATGAAATCGTTTGTCTTTTGAGAAATAAAATCTATGTAATTGATTTTCTTTCTCTAAGTCTACGCGCGGGTCCTCTCGAACCACCGGATTATTATGGAGGAATGAAACGTTCCGCTCAAATACATGCGATCATTCAAAATTATCATGGACAAACGCTTATTTTCTACGATGAAGTATTTTATGCTGTTTATGATGAGTGTGGCAGAAGGATTACTCGTCATGGAAGAATTTCTCAAGATTTTCCTGGAATTCCACCCGCAATTGATGGAGCAATGCGTTACACCAACGGAAATTTGTACTTTTTTAAGAACAGAAAATTCTATGAGTTTAATGAATTCTCCAGAAGTTTGATGCGTGTCGCCGATATGGACTTGAAAATTTTTCAAATAAACTGTCCAAACGTTAGCATTTTGTCTCAACTGCAGGAACTATTAAATAAAATTTTATTTAAACAAATTAGTATTAGTTAATTAAATTTATGTTTTTTGTAAGGATATTAATAAAAAAAATTAAGATTATTAAAATAAGATATCTTTTATTTAACATTATACATTTCTACTTAATAAACCTATATCACGACTAATTATGTCTCTATTATAGTGTAGACTCTCCATCATAAGTAGCTCCATTTCATTAGGATCACTCGAAACTATGGCCGTTTTTATATTATTATACACATCCGATTCCGCGGAAGATTCGTGAGCGTAGACGGTGATTAATGAGCCGTAATATTCCTTAAATTTCAGCTGCTTAAGTAATTTTATTTTTCCCATAATTACTTGGCTAAGCGCGATGAGGTTCTGGAAGGTTTGTTCTGACATCAGGACGGTCTGCTCATGATCATCTTCCTTTATAACATATGCCTTGATATTGTTGAAGCAAGTTATATTGAGCGTATGATTTCCAAATTCCAGTACACTATCGACACACATAATTTCATTATTTAATGCACAAAGTTCTATAAAATCTTCTTCCAGCATACACACTAAATGCCTCAAATTTCTCCCAACGCTTAGCCTTACAACGCATTCAAAATTTCTAAGTTGGCTTAAACCGAGTGATATAACTTTGGTTCCGGCTTTATTTAATATGTATGATGTTTCTCCCAATAACTTTTTGGTCATGTATTTCTTTTCGAGAATAAAATAATCATTTAATATTTCAGAAGCCATGACTACTGCACGTAGATCTGCATTCAACTAATTAAACACGTCATTAGTTTACATATATATATGTGATCCCACCCCCTTTTTTTTATTATTTGGTGGGGAGCAAAATTACATATTTACGAATAAATAACTTAGTATTTCGTTTCTAATTATTGATATATAATTTATAAAATCAGCCGAGGATGATTCATCCCCTATTATTATTGTTTCTTCATATTGCGCAACCTCATGAAACGACGAGTTTCTTCCTGAGATTTTAAATGTCGTGTCTTTTAAATCTGATACCAATTCTTCTTTTTTTATGTTTACTTCTATCTCACCATCGTTTTCATCAGCCACACCATTTCCAAAATATTTATAAAATAAACATTTATCTTCCTTATCATATACTTCCAACTTCACGTCTTCAATATTATAATTTTTGTACGTACATCCGGCTGTTATGGTGATATGGGTGAAATCATACGCACTAGTAATATTGCTCACCCCCCTCACGTTGAATACAATTTTTGATTTATTATATGAGGCGTCACCAGTTATACACTCATATAGACATGTATCTTTGTTATAAATTTCAAATACAATAAATAATGCAGAAGTCATTGTAGGACGCGTATGATTTAAGAAAAAAACTGATAAAATTTAAGCAGTGGGTCTGTTTTTTATTAAACTGTAGATGTTGTGGTGGGGGGAATAAAAAAAATTTTTTTTCTTATATTCTATTATTAGTTCATTTTTATTAAACTGGGGACGGTGGTGGTGGTGGTGGGGAGAAAGACATAAATAAAAATTTATGTATGAATTATATTTTATTGTATGATGGACAGTTGTAGAGAACAGCATATTCGAGAATTGCAATTAAAATTATTTAATTTTGAGGAAAGATTTAGAAAATTTTCAAACCTGCGCGAAATCGAAATAAAATTACAGAGACTTCGTTTGAGTGACGATAGTAGTGAAGATAACGAACGCATAATAAACTTTAGGTTGGAAAAAATTAGCATTATCAACAAAATTCGTAGATTAAAAGAAAAATTAATAGAAATTCAAGATGAACGTTTTTAAAAATATAAATGATTCTATTATGGCATATGAATGTGGCAAATTGGATAAAGAAAATATCAAGTACTTACCTGAATGTTTTTTGGTAAAAATGGAAGGAATTGAATTGGAAAAAATATGGGATATTCTACCAGAGAAATATAAAAACGATATTAATTTCAAAAAAAGATTACCATGTCATAGACATCACAATACATCTACTTCTAGAACTCACTTTGATGGACCGCCTCCCTCAATATATAAATGTATGGAATGTTTGTATGACAAGGAAAATAATAGAAATGTAATAAATTAAAAGCATTTTATTAATTTTTTACAAAAATAAAAATTTAATAAATTAAAAGTAATTTTCTTTCTTTTCACAATCATAATTATCTAATGCTATGTAAATATTCCATTAGTTTTTTAAATGATAAAATTAATATTAAACAAGCTGCCAATATACACAGAAATATTAAAATAATATCTGTAGTACCCAAAGTCTCTTTCTCTTTCAATTCCATCAATGGTGGTGGTGGTGGTGGTGGCGTTGGTGGTGGTGCTGTTATTGAATGTGATGATGGTGCTCTTTTAATTAGCGGTACCACAGACCTTATATCGTTCTCATCGTCTTCCGTTCTTAAAATTTCCTCAAGACACAACGTAACTGCATGATTTAGCGCCTTGTTCACTTCAATTAGTTCTTCTCGTGTCTCGTTACATACTTGTAGAGCTCCCTTGTAGTATTCCCTCTGCGTAACTACATCACGATAACTATCAATATTAGTATCATTTGTATTGGCACTAAATTTTGTATCATTTCCCGAGGGTTTTACATTAATTGTTGTATGAACATTGACTAAGCTTAAAATCACCACTGTTATTAAAAACATTTTTTAATATAATGAAGCTTAATATGCAAATCAGCTAATTATATAGGGAAGACCCCCACCAACTAAATTTACGTCACATGAGATTATTTTGTTTTTCTGTAAAAGTTTATACTTATCAGATATGTTTTTAAATAAACTTATTTTTATAAAAATGGCGGTAAGCCAAAGGAAACCGCCGTATGATAAATAAACTTACCTACTTAAAAAAATTTTTTTTTCTGTAAAAAATTAAACATTATTAATAAAAAAATTATATGAGAGTAATTTCTACTTACCAATCATCCTGCGTCATCGTCGCTTATCGGTAGCATCTCCTCTTGATGAGCTCTCAGAGAATCGGGAGACGTCCTCCGTCTTTGATTATAAATCAAACCTATTGTATTTATAATCGCGTTGCTATCATCGATAACAACCTGTGGAGGAACTCTCCCCCTTCCTCTACCCCGCAAATCTTCATCTGGAGCCGATGGTCCTCCGGCTGGGGTCGCAGCCGTATTGCTATCATCGATAACATGTGGAACCATCCCCCCTAACGGTAACCGGGCTCTGCCTCTACCCCGCAAATCTACAACTGGAGCCGATGGACCTCCGGCTGCGACCCCAGGCGTATTGCTATCATCGATAACAACTCTTCCTCTCCCCCTTCCCCTGGCTCTTCCTCTACCCCGCAAATCTTCATCTGAAGTCGATGGTCTCCTCAGTGGTACCTGTGACAAATCTTCATCTGTAGACCATGGTCTCCTCAGTGGTACCTGGGGCAAATCTTCATCTGGAGTCGATGGTCTCCTCAGTGGTACCTGTGTCTGTGGGGGCAGGCGTAATCTGGCTACGATGTTGTCTAGCCCAACATTTTCACCCATAGCCTGCATTACACAGGTATCCGCTGTCGAAGTGCCAGGTGCTACTTGCAGAACTTCAGTCGACGGCTCCCTCGGGACTACCCCATGCCCATTCATATATAAACGCAACCAATGGGTTATGGGGGAGCGGCAAACACCACAAGTTCTTAATCTTGTGATGCACAACCCGCAAACCATATGTCCGCAGCCTAGCCCATATTTTGATACATATATTAGGCATACTATACATGTGGCTAGGGAGTCGTCTTCTGCAATTTCCTGATCTACCTGTCTTTCATATACGAGGACTTCAGGCTGATTGACAGGGCGGATTCGGTTAATAGGAATCAGCGCAATGTTCTCATTATCGAAATGCCAATTAATTAGGCCCAGACTATCTAAGCAATAAATAATTGGCCTCCCCATAAAAGAACATCTAACTGCCCTTAACTCTCCAACTATAATATGTACAATAAATTAATTTAAACAAAAACATTTTTTTTTTTTTAACTTACCAGGAATATTTCTTCTTGCTCCTTCACGCAAAATCATTTCCTCTTCTCTCTCCGCGATGAATCTTCTTATCTGTAATTCTCCCACTCTGCTTTCCATTTTTATTTTTTTGTTGCTTTTCAAAAACTGAACTGACACCTAAACTATTCTCCTTCTAATTTATATAAAAAATTATCTCACCACAAACACATACTATTACGAAAATATGATAATTTTTTGTATCCATAATTAAAATAATACAATTATCAAAAAAAACGTGTTTTTCGATAATTTTTTTGTATCCATAATTAAAATAATGTAATTAGAGCAAAGAAAAAACCTTGTTTTCCGATACATATTTTTGTTTTTAATAATTATTTAAATATCTTTGTATACTTGTTCAATTAGCGAAAGGGAGTAGGTAATAAATAAAAAAATATTCATATTAATATAAAATTTTTAATGTTTAACATTTGTTTATAAAATTATAAGTTGCCTATTTCTAGGTCAGCGTACTGCTTTCCATCTTTTGAGATCACTAATTTTTTTAATAATAGGTAAACCTTTTTTGAGTAATTTGTATTGAAATCATGCAGCACCTCCGGAGTGAAAAATGACAAATATCTGTTTGGGAGCCAAACCTTCCGGACTGGCTCCTCCTCAGCAAACTCCATCAAAATGCTGGGCCCATACTGGTTCGTTTTTAATGTAACGCTTTTTATTACATATTTTCTATTCTTTTCCAATTCACCAACCTTAACAGTTAACCCATACTCTGAATTGAACTTATTTAAATCCATTTTTTAGTTTTTTTTCTTTGCTGCTGCTTTCTTCAAAATAAACTGAAGATCTACCTAACTTTTGAGCTCTTTTATACAAAAAAAATTAGCTCATATTGCATATCTTTTAAATTAAAAAACATTTTTTTAAATAATATTGTGCAAATTGTGTAATTTTGCATAAAGACGCAGGTGGCGAGGAAGTTACTGTCTCACTCTTATCAAACCACGATATTCGTCAAGGATTAATTAAAATTCATAGCAAAGTAAACAACAAAATACACGTACATAAAATTAATTCTTATCAATACATTATTACGCCATAGGCATTACAACAACTACTCTAATCTAACAAATAATTATAAAAAAACTAATTAAATCACCTAAAACCAATTAGTTTAATTACTAATATTTTTATTTTTATCAACAAATTACAATAATTTTCATGTTTACATATGTTTACATATGTTAACACTATCACATGCTTTTTACTTTTTTTATCAATAATTACAATAATTTTCAGATTTACATCCTCACCTATTAAATATTCTAAACTCCAATTACTTTTAATTTGTAAAACTTTTATTTATTATTATTATCAATACAATTACAATAATTTTCAGATTTACATCCTCCCCTAAATTACAATAATATTCAAATTTACAAATATTCAAGGAAAAAATAATTAAACCACAAGAAATGTTTACTGCAAAAATAATTAAACCACAAGATGGCGCTTTATCTACTCAAGGTCAAAGACACACTAGCACAACTCGACGACTTCCCAAAAGGACACGCTCCCCTAAATTACAATAATATTCAAATTTACAAATATTCAAGGAAAAAATTAATTAAACCACAAGAAATGTTTATTACAAAAAATAATTAAACCACAAGATGGCGCTTTATCTACTCAAGGTCAAAGACACACTAGCACAACTCGACGACTTACCAAAAGGACACGGACTTAGAAAAATTACTACAAGGTCACGGACTTAGAATCCGGATTTGGGGTAGAACCCCTCTAGCCTATACTACTTATAATATATAGGAGTATGAAGTATATGTTTATATATATTTTAAAAAATTCTATTTTTTTGTGATACTTGAATATATTTTTCTTTTTGCCTTTTTTATATTGTTATAAAAATAAGAATACAATTTACTTTATTTGTTTATTTAATAAAAGCATATCGTTTTAAATTAATGGTTATTTTTTTTACATTACACCCCGAAGTAGTAGTAACGACTCCACTTCTGAGGATGAGGACATTATTGATATTGTTAATAATTGGAATCGAAGAATCGGCTTAAGGAAGAACAGAATAAAACTGTACGTGGAAAATGTTGTTTCACAATATACCCTGAAGGTACCTGAAACCACCTCTTACACTAATCTTCATAGACAATTTCTAAACTTTGTGAAATTTGATCTCTTTTTAATTCCCCTTCTCTTCTTAATGGATCATAATCAAATATTTCTTCATTTGCATTGTTCATTTCATCTATTTCAATAAGATCGTCCATGTCAATGCAAATATTGTGCAGGACACAACAAACAATTATGTATTGTTGAATTTTAGAGGTATCTTTCATCTGTAGGCAATGCAGGAGTCTCCTAAACCGACACTTTAATAAACCAAATGCCTTTTCTATATCCATTCTGGTCGAGGAATGGCAAAAATTGAAATTTCTTTGACGTGAAGGAGAATTCCTAAATACTCTCGCATCATGGACTGACCCGACCGATCCAGCAAACGTACTAATGAATCTCAATTTATCATCACATACAGCCTGAAAATATTAATTTATAAATGTTGTTTTAAAAATATAAAAGCTTAAAGTTCTTACCTGTAATTGTATCGAGTGAAATCAGAATTTAAACATTTTCCTGTAGACATTTATTATTAACAGAAATTTACCTACCTGAAGTGTGATCTAAATTCTTGTATGGAATATTGTGAAACAACATTTTCCACGTACAGTTTTATTCTGTTCTTCGTTAAGCCGACTCTTCGATTCCAATTATTAACAATATCAATAATGTCCTCATCATCAGAAGTGGAGTCGCTACTACTACTTATCTCCATAAGTCTTATCACTGCTATATATTCAATATTTGCTTCCATTTTAAACAACAAAAAAAACTATCAACTTTTATGTTTTGATTATAAAATCTAACCTTTAAAAATATATTTTGACAGTTGACAGCGACAGCGACAGCGCTTTAAAACACTTAAGAGCGATCCGAATGGATTTGATGCATATGCGTGCACACCATTCGGATCACTAAAAATTTTGTAAGCGTGCAAAATTTCATATGCGCCATTCGGAGCACACCCATGCATACGTCGTACACGGCACCGGTTAGTAGTAAATTCAAATTCTCCTGCAGCGGTTGCTTTAAAATGGGTGACTCTGAAGTAAATAGGGATGAGGATGTAATAGCAAAATTACTTAAAAAATCGTTTGGTTCTTGCAAAATTACTGAAAAATATGAAATAATTAATATAAGTAGACCAAAACCAGAGCTACCCGAATGTAAATCGATATTACAAAAAAACAGGCACTGTCCGCACTTTTCATTACATTTTTTTAAAGTGCACATAAATATTTTGATATTTTCCATTTAAAAAAAAAAAGACCCACCCCCCTCCTCAATCTTTTTTTTAAATTTTATATTGTGTGCATGCCCCAGTGCTAAAGTCACGCCTCGCTACTGATAACTGGTCATGAACGGTGACACTTGTGTGAACAAAGAGAATTCCTACGCTGTCAGCCATTTTGTCCCATGAGGTTTTAAATATTTCTAATTGACGATGCACTTAGTAGCTCAATTTCATTTAACGATTGTGATCTAATACAATAAGGTAATTTTTAATTAACTGTTTTTATATGTGCGATTGTTTGTTTTAATTATAAATGTTTCAACTTTAATTCTAACATGTTCATTTTCTATATGTTTTTACGTTAATTGCTAAGGATCATTAATGGTTAAGTGAAAGGGTTGCCGTTTAACGTACGGTATAAAAGGCAACCCTTTCACTGAACCATTATGGATCACCGTACGAATGCAGTTTCTGGTTTTGAAAAAAAAAAAGAGAAGGATTATTAAAATTTTGTAGCCTTGAAGAAGACAGCAAATTGCTGTCGAAACGGTGGCAAATTGTAGATTTGGCATCGCTTAATAAAGGTGTTCGTATAAGCTGTTGTGTTTTCCTACCTCAACTATACTCGAACGTACTTTCAATCGAATTATTATTAAAGTTGCTGGCAGCTTATTGGCCTTTTTAATCAGGCTATGGTAGCTTTTTTTAAATAAACCATAAAAACTAGAAATATTAGAAACAACGTTAATAGTTAAACAGTTAAAAACTTTGAAGCTTAAAAGTACTAATTTTATATCATACAGACCAGTTCATAAATAAAGAAAACTAATATAATCTGATTCAGTTTTTCTAAAATATATCCGAGAAATGTTTTGTTTTTCAAGTGCTAACATGAGTACAAAAAAATTGATACCAAGAACAATACCAGCCAATACTACAAATAAATCTCTTGTTTTAATTTTAGGTTTAATAAAACAATATAAACAGGATGGCATAGCTATCATAGGACAAAGTTTTTCAAAAAAAGTAGATGTCATTCTGAACAAAAAATTTCTAAGAAATACTTTCTTTACGGCTTCCAAAATAATTACATCAAGTTAAAATTTTTTAAATTATTAAGAATTTTGTAGAACGCCCTATGTAATTTCATTGTTTTCGTTATTTTTTTAATTTAACTTAAGTATACTTTGGATTTTCTTTTCACCTAATTGATTTTTTTAAGCTTTTAAGCCTTTTAAATCCCGCCATAAAAATAAAATAAGTATCTGGATGAAATTAAAGACAAAATCCAAAGCAAATTTGTTTCTAATGAGAATATTGATAATAAAAAAAATTATACAGGGCTCCCAAAAGATCATTAAAATATTGAACTTTTAAAATAGCTGTACCTTTTTCGGAATTAAAAAAAATAGTTTATAGGATTTTTTTTCCTGAATGACATTTACTATTAAAAAAAATGCTGAAAAAACTGGAACCAGGGTACCAAAACTGTAAAAGGTGTGTTTCTGAGGGGCAAGCGGGGTGAAGGGGAAAACTTAATGTCTGAATGGCTAGATGGAGCTACGTGTTCAAGGTTTCGGCAGTATTCGGTAAAGTTCGGCACTTGATCAAATGAAATTAAAATATCTTGGGGTTAAGTGGTTTTTTCGTTCGCCGTTCGCCATCTTTATCGTTGTGCTGATCTAGAATTTCCTGTGTCTTTTTTTAGCTTTTTCGTTGTTTTTTCGTTGTTTTTTAGTATTCATTTAGTTTTTAAAGTTAGATTAGGTTTTAGATTATAATTAGTTTAGTTTTTTTCTTTAATTTTTATTATTCAATTAGTTTTTAAAGTTAGTTTAGTTTTAGATTATAATTAGTTTAGTTTTTTTCTTTAATTTTTATTCTTCAATTAGTTTTTAAAGTTAGTTTAGTAATATTTAATAGTAAGTTTTTATAGTTTAGGTGTATATATTATTAATTAGTTTTTACGAAAGTTTATTTTTATTACTCCTTTAGTTTTTTTACTTTTATTTATAATATTTTATTTTTTATTAATATTAGGTTCAAATTTAGTTTTATTAGATTTATTTATTTATTTTAGTTTTATTTAAATTAAATAAGTATTTAAATTATCAATTCATAATGCCCAATGCGTGCTGCGTGCTAAATTGTGCAAATAAATTAAGCCTACGGAAATTTCCGGACAGCAAAAACGAACCTGAACGGTTTACTAAATGGGTCGAAGCCACAGGCAATATAAAGTTTCGCAATAAATTGCCTAAGGGACTGGTGCCGAGTTATAATTTACCTGGTAAGTTGGTGTGAGGATTTTTAAGTATTAATTTTGGTTGATTGATTTATTTTTTTAATCAGATCCGATAATCGTACCATACAATTGGGTTTTTCCTCAGGCAGACATATTTGGCATATATCTAAAAGTCACCGAAAATGAGAATAAAGAGAATGTCAGACCTTCAGAATGTTAATCGTACGTATTGTACTAAGATTATTATTTATAACTCTTATTCTTTCAAGTTATTTAAAGTTAACGAGAAATGTTTTTTAATTTTAAAGTTTTTTTGAATTTTCAGGTTTATCTTCTTTAAATGTTTCAAGGCAGATAGTTCCTTTCTCAAATGCTACTACATCAAGTAATATTCCAGGTAATATTTTAACTGCTAATTTATTGTATCCAGTTTCCATTATTGTATATTTTATAAATTACAGAAAAATTGATTTCATCAGAGTGCATTCATTTAATATTTGAAATTTAACTCTTATAACTTTAAATTATCATATCTACATCAGTTTTCTATTTTCTATGTATAACTTAGTATCAAAACAATTCTGGATTCTGGAAAACAAAGTTTGTGCAATTCTGTAAACCCTGCTTAATGGAAATATCTGTAAGTTAAATAGAGAAACCATTCCTTACAACTTACATAAGAAACATTACAAATATTTCCTGTAATGAAATGAAAGTTAAAAATAAATAACTTTTAAACAAAAACTTTAATGTATTTTTCAGATTAACTTTCAAAAATGCCTTTAGTCGGGAGGGAAATGAATATGGCTCCTATAAACATTATTCCTGGTACAATTTTTACTTCAACGATGCCTTTAGACACGAGGGAAATGGATATGGCTCCTGTAAACATTATTCCAGGTACGATTTTTTATAATAATAATTAATTTATTAGTGTTAAATAAATATTACATATTTTTACAAGCACACAATTTTTACACATATCCACTAACAAATATTTACATGGATTGTTCTAATATTATTTTTTTTTAGAATCTGTAGTGGATACTGATGTGGAAAGCGCTCCTCTTTTAAATCCTGCTTTAGAGAATATTACATCAGGTACTTTAATTTTTGCAGATTAATTTGACCACTTGTGATATATACATTTTTTGGGAAATACGCTCAGACAAGTCAAGTTTAGTTTGAGGGGGGACATATTTTGCAATAGGTTGTGTTCCCAGCGCATAAGGATGAGTAGATTTTTGTGTCAGTTCTATTGCAAAATATGTCCCCCTTCAAACTAAACTTGACCTGTCCAAGCGTTTTTTTTTCAAAAAAAAATATTAACTAATTTAAAATAGGTCCTTTTCATTTTTGTTGGCCCACCCTGTATAACTAAAATTTAGTCAATATGTTGAACTTATATTTAAATTATTTTTGCAGATCCAGAATCTCCAATAGTTCCTTCAGTAAAGAGAGACAGAACCACAAAAAGTATGACATTTAGTATTATAATAGATACAGTTTTTCTAATTGAAGCATGATATTCCCAAAGGGTCCAAGTATCAAAAATAATTTATAAAAATTTAAATATAAATTTTAAATATAATGGTAAAAGGGTCATATCTTTTTGATTATAAAATCTTTTGCGAATGCCACGCTTCAATTATAGATTCCATGGGCCAATTCTATGCAAAACTGTAAGTTGTTACAGGAAATATCTGAAAGGGTTGTAATAGACAGTTCCCATAGCTACCTTACATATATTTTTTAAGGACTTACAGAATTGCACAGAATTGAAGAATTACTTCAAAAGATTGTGGATTTGGAGAAAGATTTTTTATTCATCTAGTCAGTTAAATTTTTAACTATCAATTTAAATAAACCAAGACTCATTTTTAAAACCAAATTCTCTTGAAACTGATATAAGCTTTTACATATCCACATTTTTGTGACATTCCACTTACCAATAATATATAAAAGGTCATATTGTACCACTTCCCCTTAAAATTTAAGTGACACTTAAATTTATAAAGTGACAGTTCAATGAAAAACTTTTCACTTAAAAAATTAGGAGTTACTTAGGACCAGTGTTGCACTACACTACTCCTTAAATCCCTAATGATACTTACATTCTTTAAGTGACAGATTTACTATTTTATTTCTGTTTATTTTTGAATTTAAGTATTCCTTGGGGTTTAAGGAAAAGTGGTGCAACTGGTCCTTAGGGGTTTAAGAAGAAGTGATCCAACTGGTCTTTTATATTAAAGATTTTTAATATTTTACTTAGCAGCTATTCCAATTAGGCTCAGTTGCACAGTCGTAGCTTAAGTTTGCAGCGATACTTAAACTTAAAAATTGACAAATTTCCCATTGTATTTCTGTCATTTTTTTAGTTTAAGAGTTACTCAAAGCTTAAACTTCAACTGTGCAACCATGCCTTAGAGATTTGAAAGAAAATAAATTGGGTAAGTTAAAATAGGCCTTGATTCAAAGTCTAAGCAGTGAAAGTACAGGCACAGCGGCAGTAAAGATCTTATTTCATTTAAGTCCTCCTCAAGGATGTATGTATAGGTGCAAACATTTATATTTGTCATGTTTTAGGTGACAGTAAGTAACTTAAAAAAAATAAAAATTATTAGTTGTCATATTATTAAAAAGTTTTGAATAAAAGGTGAACTTTATTTTTACAAAATGAGTCATGAATGAAATGAACCAAACGCTTTTACTTAAGTTTAATTTTATTCTTACTGTTAAATAGTTGTATTTTTTTAAATAAATTAGTGTCCTCAAATTGAAAATAATTTTCATTCATTTTGATCGCAGTAATAACAACTTATATTAACCAAACGGTCAACAGAAAATAAAATTAATTTTTACTAACTAAATTTAAATAATTTTTACTAACTAAATGAAATTAATTTTTGTTACCGTCAACTGGGGTAATAACTTTAATCCTTAAGGCTAACTTTGGCCCAAATCACGGAAAAAGATAGTTTGATCTACTGTTAGTTATCAGTTGTAACTGATACATACACTTAAAATACTTAGAATATGTTTTAAATAAAAGTTGGTAACTAATAGTGAATCAAACTTTCTTTTTCCAAGATTTGGACCAAAGTTACTCAAGGGAAATGTTACCCCCGTTGATGGTAATTGGGCGCCATTTGTCAAGCATTTTGCATTTGTATTTTAAATTTTAGTAACTATGAGTTCAATTTTAGGAAGCACCGTTTTAACTACAAAACTAAATGTTAAAAATCGAAATTTAAAATCGAAACAAAACATAAAACAAATAATAAGAAAAGTCAATTATTTAGAAAATAAAAATGTTGGACTTATAAAGCGCCTAAAAGCAGCTGAAGCGCAAATAAATTGTTTTGAAGGACTTCCCAAAACTGTAACAAAATTTTTAGAAAGTCAGGTCCGTAATTTTAATTTAAAAAAAAACAGGGAACAACTTACACATTGGAGGACAAAGCAATGGCCTTAACAATTTACAAAAATTTTTGTCCCAAATTTTTTCTTTACCAACTCCTCAGACATTGCGAATTTTGTTGAAGAATGTTTTTCTAAAACCTGGTATTTGCAAAACTGTCATTCAGCACTTAAAATTGGAGGTACCCAAAATGAAGGAGAAAGATAAGTTATGCGTCTTAATGTTTGACGAGATGTCTCTTTCTCCTCATTTTGATTACCTTCAGAGCAGTGACTCAGTTGATGGTTTTGTAAATAACGGTTCCTGTTCTTTCCGAAATATTGCCGATCATGTTCAAGTGTATATGCTAAGAGGTATATATAAAAAGTGGAAGCTCCCTGTCGCTTTACTTTTTGTAGGTCTACTACCAAAGCCCATGAAATAGCATCATACTACAAGAACATAATTCGGGAGATAAAAGGAATTGGCCTTAAGGTTTGGGCTTCGGTATGTGATCAAGAAGCCACTAATGTTAAAGGAAAAAAATTACTTCCCGAAGAGACTAGAGTAAATGCTTTAAGGAGAAATGAAGTTTTAAAACATGACAACGTCATTGTAGTTGACAATTCTCAAATTGTACCTTTGTATGATGCACCCCACCTCCTTAAATGCATCCGAAATAATCTCCTCGAGAAAGATTTAAAGTTCAATCATAATGGTGTGGAACATCACATTAATGTGATGAAAAAGATGAAAGTGGCACTTTACTTCCAGGTCTTCAGTAGGTCTGTTGCCGTGGCTTTAACTTTGATGAGCAATGGCAATTTAGAAAGTGTAGACAAAACCAAGAAAATTGGACCTAAAGCCAAACAAACCGCCGATCTGTGTTTATTTTTAGACGAATTGTTCGATAGTGTTAATGGTGGAATGACCACAAGTGGGTTTGGCAAACACTTGCGAGGACCCGTTAAACGAAAGAGTCCACATAAGTTGGTTTGGAAAAAAGCCATTGAAGTATTTCAGAGTATGCGTTACATTTGTCGGTGACCTAATGAGAGGGTTAGGCCACCGGTACTTGATAATTGGATATTTACACTCCGGGGATTCTTACTACTCCAAGAAGTTTTCTGCGGCCTTGGTTATGATTCCTTCCCAGGAAGGAGTTTTAACCAAGATCCACTGGAGAACTTTTTTGGACAAGTAAGGCAGCACGGAATTAGATCCATCCTGTAAAGATTTTAGTGGTAAGCTAAAAATCTGGGTAATGAACATCTAAAGCATTGTTCTTCAAAATTGGCAAATTTTGCTATTTATGTAAAAGTCATATGTAAGCAATTATTCCCAATTTGTTTACATAAAACAAATATTTTAAGTAATTTAAGTAATTTAATTATACAGCAAAACTTTATCTTTTTTGACCCATGCGAATACAAAGAATTGCTAATTAAGGAAATTGCGTCCAGCATGTGTAGGTTTTTACTTTTCAATTATATTAAAATCTTTAACGAAATTTTGGTTGGGAAGAAGAAAGTAGAAAATCCTGACGAACTGTAGGGATTAGTTCAAAACTATTTTTTAACACAAAAAATAAATATTAAGTTCACTTCACTTGACTTCACATCTTTAAAACACAGAACTACATACTTAAATAATTTTGATATCACCAGAACTTCTCATCTACATTTGATAATATATCATGAAATTCAAAACGATACACCACATCTTGTGCTGCGCCAGACTTTGAAATCACTTATAACAAATTTTACACCAAATTTTGTTAGTGTAACAAACTTTTGTATGAAAAATTAGCTACATCTCACAATGTTTTAAAACTGTTATACAACAAAAATATGTTTTATAACAATGTTTAGTGGGAAAATATCTGTAATGTAATGGTTTATTCTGTTTTATTATTTATTAATTGTTTTTGTATTTTGTTTTTATATTTTGTATTTTGTTTTTGTATTTTGTTTTTATATTTTGTTTTTATATTTTGTTTTTATATTTTGTTTTTATATATTGTTTTTATATTTTGTTTTTATATTTTGTTTTTATATTTTGTTTTTATATTTTGTTTTTATATTTTGTTTTTATATTTTGTTTTTATATTTTGTTTTTATATTTTGTTTTTTATTTTGTTTTTATATTTTGTTTTTATATTTTGTTTTTATATTTTGTTTTTATATTTTGTTTTTATATTTTGTTTTTATATTTTGTTTTTATATTTTGTTTTTATATTTTGTTTTTATATTTTGTTTTTATATTTTGTTTTTGTATTTTGTTTTTATTGTTTGTGTTAAGAGTAATTTATTTATATTTTAAATCTGTGATTTTTTTTGTTTTTGTTCAGATTTTTGTAAATTTTTTGTACTACGGGAAAATGCATGCAAAAAACTAAAGATATTTTATGAGACCCTATTTTCATTATTTTAACTTTTGGTTGTTTTGTGTTTTGAATATCTTCACAGCATTTCAGAAATTGTTTTCTTTTTAAAAATAATTAAACTGATGTAGCTTGAAGGTTTTTAATTATTGCCTTTGTTTTTAAAGAAGTAATTGCATCTATTTTATGTTCTAACACAATATTATCCTATTTTCGATTTATAAATTTATATTATGTAAATTGTTAAAAAATGATTTTAATTACAAAGATGTATGTATAATTTCAATAAAAAAGCTATTTTAAATATTTATTTGTTTAATTTGAACAAAAATATCTCACTTAAATTTAAATGCAAAAATGAAAGTATATGTGAATCAAATTGAATTTAAAAGAAGTTATCTGCAGTTATCTGCATAAAACTCCCGCAAATCACCAAATAGTTCGGGTCTGAATGGGTAGATGTCGTTAGTTGATGCGGACTGAAACGCTCTAAAATTTGATAGGCAAGTCTTCGTACCCTGACTGGGACACCTCCTAGAATTTTACTCTAATCCGCCACTGAGGAATAATTGTGAAAAATCATGAAATCGAACATAACGCGCGCCTGAATATTTCAAGTTTCCTCTGACAGATTTTCAATTTATAAACTAAATTCTTTAGACTACAATTAAGTGGATATTTACCTTATGCAACATGCGCGGATTTGATTAAAGGGGTTCAAATCTTAGTACTTTTGGGTCATTTTTTTTGTACATTCTCGATTTTTTTTTTCATCCGTTTAAATTTAGTTGAATGACTTTAAAATCTTTTAAGAATAAAAACATGAAAATGCTGTATACATTAGGGGATATATTGGTGCCCGTATTCCACTATATTTGCCGTTTATGATAACACTCTTAACCCTTAAGGAACACTTAGAATTTTTAAGTGAGAGATTTTCCATTGTGTTTTTGTCAAATCTTGAATTTAGGTATTCCATAAATTTAAAGTGGCAATGATGCACTCGACCCTAAGAATCGCACAACTTTTATTTGAAACATTTTTCTCAAAAACTCTTCGTTTTGAAAATAATTGCAAAAGTGTTTGTCCACTTCGTATAATATGCTTTGTTTTTTAGATCTGGTTTTGTGATTTTGTAGCTGGATAATATATCTTCAGGATCATTAAAAATTATGCTATAAACATTTTTACCAAATCAAGAAGGACCGTTTATAATGACTATTAAATCATCTGCTTCGGTTCAAATTTCTCGCGAAATAAAAATTTTCGAAACATAGCTAATTTTGGGTTTTTAATAGTCGTAAATTTTTATGTAATTCATCAGTCGCTTAGTTTTAACGCTGAACCGGGTACAGCATAAAAAATCACAAAAGTTGTATTTTTGAATAAAATTTTTGAATTTGATCTGCTTTCAAATATGAAAATCTTAATATCGGTTGTTTATTTAAATAAAAACTACACAAAATTTGATAGATAATATTTAAAAACCTAAAAAAATGCAACCAAATCAAACATTTATAATAGTCGGTAAATTTAAGCGCCTAATTTTGAAACTCGCTTGAAATTTACAATTTTGGTCATGGTCTGGTTTTCTAAAATTTCTATTTTTGGAGCACCAAAGACTCTTGTGGCTATCGCCTTCTTCATATTGTATTTTAAACAAAATACTCATACGACACTTTACAAAAATACTTCGCTTAGCGAAGTTTTTAAAAGTTATATAAAACTAATTGAAATAATATTTTCAAACTCCAGCAAAATGTTAAGGTACAAACGAAGAGTAAGCAATTTCGTTTTTTGTTTTAAGTATCTTTTGAAACATTTTACAGCGCCTTAAAAATTAATTACAATTATAGTAAATTTTTGGAGAACTGAAAAAAAAAGAAATTTTGGGAAAGCTTCACTGTAAATAGCATTATGACCAAAACATCAAACACCAAGCCAATTTTTAAAGCAAAAAACGCGAATTATTCACAAAATATTTATCCAAATGAGCTTATAAAAATATTTTGGTAAGTTACATCACATTCTAAGTATATATAATAGTTTTTTAATAAATAATTTTGTTTATTGATAAGATATTTATTGTTAATATTTTTATTATACAGAACACATTAAATAAATTATAATTTTATACTTGACCAAAAAATATTTGGACTTATTTTATTGAAAACAAATACCGGGTGGAAACGAAACACGGGTCACCTTTATAACTTCGTGGTTAATAAAAATTAAAAATTTGACTACGGTGTATGATTCAAGAAAACACATTTTATTCACTAAAAAATTTTTTTTCAATATGACTTCTGGTTTCAACGGAAGTGACATCAAACTTTATTTTTGTTATGTAACACCTATTTTTTTGTTCAAAATATGAAATTATTTTATAAAAAGAGTTTTTTTTAAATTTTTTTTTAAATTTGAAATAGAAAATTTTTTTTGTTCATTCGAAGTTGATAAAAACTACCAAAACTCATTCCAAATAATACAAATACCTAAGGAAAATTGTATTCTGTGAAATTATTTAAGCAGTTTTTGAGATATTAATTTAACTTTTTTGAGTAATGTTTTTGCAAATGACTTTTTTTTCATGAAAAGATTGGTTTTTCAAAAAGAAGATTTTAATACTATTATTTTGGTATCGCATATGTAGGGTGTATTCAATTCACTTGTGCCAGTTTTTCATATTTTTGGTACTCGGGATTTTTCAAAATTTCAAATAAAAATTAAAAATGGATCACAAGCATACTGCTTTTCTAAAATAGTCTTATATTATGAACAAAAAAATTATGTGTTACATTTAAAAAAATAAAGTTGATGACACTTCGCGTAAAACTGAAAGTGATATTGAAAAACTTTATAGTGCCTAAAATGTGTTTTCTTGAACTATGCAACACAGTCAAATTTCAAATTCTTATTCTTATAAATAAGGAAGTTATAGAGCTGACCTTTGTTTCGTTTCCACCCAGTATACTCATATTTTCTTATTACAATAAAAATACAAAAAAATTTAGTCAAAAGACTCAATTCAAAATGGCTGCCCTTTAATACAGGCAAATCTATAAACATTTAATAATGTTACAAAATATCACTCAATATATTTCCAGGAATTGCTTATTTGTAACTTCTAATTATATTCAATGAAAAGCTTAATCTCTAAAAGGGTAACTATATCTTGTGTTTAGATTTTCATACCTGAATAAAATAATTAAAAGGTTTTTAAATAATGAGACAAATTACAGGGCATGTCCAGGTACAATTAAATGTAGAGATATTTGATTTCATTTATTTTAAACAAGGATTATACAACATCGTTTTATTAACCAAATTTGGGTTAAAACAGTTGTATTTGAACTGACCAAAACCGGTTTTTAACTGTTTTACTAACCGGTTTTATAATCAAAATTAAAAATAATAGCTAAAACATCGTTTTGAAAACGAAACCGGGTTTTTTCGGTTAACCAAAACCGAAATAAATGTTTTTTTAATTTTTAAAAACCAGAACCGAAACTGTTTTTTTTTTAATTTTTAATAACTGAAACAGTTTTAAAACAATTATTAACCGAAACTGTTTGGATATTTTAAACCCTTTATTATGAAAGTTGCAAGTAATTTTTTAATTTCTGAAATAAGAATTTATACAGGTTGCGGAAAAAGTGCACCATTTGCTGTCAATTTTTCAATATCGGTTTGATAAAAAAATGTACTTTTATTTTTCTACATCACGTGACAGAAGTAAGACTAACAACAAGTTTAAAATCTCAAATTGAATTTTTCGCCTTTTTTCCTTTCAAAAATATTTTACAAATTCATTGACAAATTGAGAAAAACAAATGCAGACATTTAAATAAGACAACAAACCTGTGTCACATCATCCAGTTAAGAAAATAGACCGATTTAAGCACTTCTCACGTCACTCCCTTAAGCGGGGGGCGTTGACCCCCTAATTTCTTAAATGGGTTGAGTAATATATCATTTGAAAGCTACTTTTAATTAGACTTCAACGGTATAAATTAAATTAAAATTGATCGATTCGTTTTAAAGAAGAAATTACAAACTCATTTCAATAAATAAATTTAAAAAATGTTAAATTAACACAAAAAATCTTTATTCAATTAGCAAATTGTTAAATACTGAATATAAAATTGAAGGTAAGATGTACCGTTTGGTTATCATTAATAATTTTATTTAAAATTTAAACGCAAAGAACGATTTTTGTGACACCATGTATATTTTATTCTTTCTTATCATCATGTTTTTATTTAAAAGATGTATGGTTTGGATTTTGTCTTTCCCAACTTGCCTTTCTGAACATTATTGGCTGTTTTTAAATTAAGTGGACTGTAAATCTCACGTCGACCCTCAGCCTATTAACCCCTGTTGGTCTACATTATTTTATTGATGTTATTTAAAATAATATTTAAGACAAAAAAACAGAAAGACGTCTGATCGCACATTAATTAACTTAATAATTATTATTGGGTTCTTTAAATGGGGTTAAGCCGACGTTTACATGAAACTTAATAGTGACCAACTTGATCTTAAATCAACACAAGCTGAGTTATTATTTTCTTCTTTGTTGGTTTGAAATACTAAATTCAAAATTAACAAAATTTATTTACTTGTTCTTAACTAGTCTATCCAAAATCCTGATCGAGCCAAGTTCACTTTATTTAAACTTATTTAAGTAATTATTTAAGGTTCTACTGGGAACTTATAATAATAAAGTATTAAAACCAAAATTCAATTACTATTAAATATTTTTAAAAAAAAGGTATTAGAAATAAAGAATAATGATTAAGAATAAAAAAAAATTACAAATCAAGAATTACAAAAATAGAATAATATTGAGATAATCGAGTTGAAATTTATCAAAACCAAATCTGAATTAACTGAAGAGAAATTAACACGCTTAATATTTTCCAGACAAATACAGTATACAAATTATAATATATAAAAAAATATTTTAATTGTAAAATATTTTTAAAGAGTAATCTAGATTTTCTAGCAATGAAAAATTGTTACAAACTAATGAAGTACATAATCTTAATTAATAAGAACCAATAGAAACCTTAATAATCCAGAAATTCACTTTATACGAAAAGAAAACAATTAACTTGCTTGGCGTGCCTTCTACGTCATTCTTTAAACTAAGTCGCCAAAGCAAAGCCTCTGATTCGTTCTTTGCGCCCTTATGACTTAAGTAGGACAAACCAACTTCATCCCTACGTCCAGGGTGAATTTGGTTGCCTACGCTAAACTACTAATCAAAATTAATATAATCTTACTTTTTACAAACTGTTTCTCTAAAGACAATAGATTTTACCGTATTGAAATTATAACAAATTTCCTCTTCATGGACTTAAGACTAAAACGATTCTGTCGAGAATACTTTGGCACTTATCACTATTTAATTGAAGCTGGAGAAATTTTAATCAAATCTAATTATTTATGAATGAAATTTTGAAATATACTAATTAAAATTTTACTTTGAACAAATGATTTTTTCTTATTTAATTGTACAATAAAATAAATTCATTTCCCATACTATCGCTGGTGGTCTATTCGACCATTCCAACATATGGTGTGAAAACTGAAATTCAACAACTTAAATATTATTTCCTACGATCTGAAGCAAAAACAACACAAGACTTCTTAGGAAATAAATAAATAACCCGTGAAATACGTATCTATTCGTAATTTGAAGCAACCCGAATGTTACAAAAAAAATATTATTTATTATGAAGTTTCTCCCTTTTATGATACACAGGCCAAAATATTCTCCCTAGAAAACATGCAGACTAGCCATAAAAATTAACCTTTACTTAAATCTTAATAGTAGAAGCGGCGGCGACACTAGGTCTAGTGTGATAAAATTTTTCAAGGTCGTACATATAATTCGTTACGTCATTGAGGGGGGAATACAAAATAACACTGCTGCCAAGTGTAGACCGAACGCCACTATAAATTTTTTTTTTTCAAAATTTTTATTTTTTTCTAATGTCTAGTATCATAAAACTTCAGGATTATGATTTCTCTTCGCGACAGGGGAGGGTTGGGGCTATAAAAAAATGCGGTGCTGCCAGTCTCCGTGAGAACGCTTATCAGTAGCAGCAGGAAAATAAGAGATATAACAAATTCGATTTTCAAAAATTGGCAACCACTTTTACTGACGTCACGTAAAAATGGTTGCTTATTACTGACAATGTGGCAGGTATCTAATATTACACTTTTTTGCATGTTTATGAATATTTATGGTGGTAGATTATGAATCTTAATACTTTCATGCATGTTTTTTGGGATTTCCCCTGTGGCACCTATAATTATGGGTACAATTATAACCTTGTCCTGTTTCCAGAGTTCCTTAAGTTCATATGCTAAAGGTAGGTATTTGTGGATCTTTTCAGTGTGTTTTACGCTTAGATTTGTCGCGGATGGTATAGCGATGTCAATAAGGTAAGTTGTCCTTTTAGATTTGTCTTCAAATATGATATCAGGTCGATTAGATTGAACCGTGTGATCTGTAAGAATAGGTCTGTCCCAGTAGAGTTTTCCCATCTCCGTCTCTAGAACTGCATCTGGTTGGTAAGTATAGTATGGGGTAAAGTTATCCTTAGCTCCAATACGTACAGCTAGTTGTTGGTGCACGAATTTCGCAACATTATTGTGTCTGGATGTGTATTCTCTTCCAGCGAGGATTTTGCATCCGCTTATAATGTGTTCTATATTTTCAGGGTATTCTCTGCATAGCCTACATTTATCAGTGTTTATGGATGTGTCTTTAATAATGTATTAGCGATAGTTTAGCGTAGGTATAACCTGATCCTGGATAGCCGCCAGGAAGCCCTCAGTTTCAGCAAATATAATTCCTCGGCATAACCATTGACAGGACCCTTCGTAGTCGACGTGGTTTTCATTTAGAGATGCTGCATATCGTCCATTCAGCTCCCTACTTCTCCATCTCTCGATTTTTTCCTCGACAGATGTAGTATTCTCTAGTCCATTGTAGTGTTGGTTATTAACCTTAAGAGGAGTTAAGTTACAATCTGTTCTTACTGTAGCTTGGTGTAGGTTGCTAGTTGCCTTAGTGGTTAGAAAGTAGTTCCTTAGCTGTTGTATTTGACGGTCATATAAAGCTTGTAAGTCTAATACGCCCCGTCCCCCTTTTTTCCTTGGTAGGTGAAATCTATCTATTGAACTTCGAGGGTTGTGCATACGGTACTGTGTGCACAGAACTCTTACATGTCTGTTAAGTGCCTGTAGATCGGTTGTGGTCCATTTAATAACTCCAAAGCTGTAGCTTACAAGTGAACGGCGAACGAATTAATTGCTTTTACTTTGTTTATTCCTGATAGTTGGGTTTTAAGTATAGATTTTATTCTGTTAATAAAACCTTCAGTAAGTGAAGTCTTTGTAGCAGTTTGGTCTATGCCTCTAGCCTGTTGAAAACCTAGATATTTGTGTGTTTCAACTTCTTCCATTCCGGATATTGATTGTTGGTCTCCAGAGTGAGTCATTTTAAACTCTTCATCATGTTTCCACTTCCCTCTTGTCATTGTGCTTGTACGACATTTATCTATTCCAATGTTCATTTTTATGTCGGCACTGAAATTAACGACTCGCTTTAGGAGATTATTTAAATCTTCTTTAGAGGTGGCTATCAGTTTAATGTCGTCCATGTAGATGAGGTGGTTAATTCTTTTTGGGTCATTAGACAAAGTATAGCCTTTATTTATCTTATGGAGAACAGATGATATTGGGTTCAGAGCAAGACAAAACCACAAAGAACTTAGGGAGTCTCCTTGAAAAATTCCACGTCGAATATGGATATCGCAGACCTTGCCTGAGGGTAGGATGTTTTCACTCATATGTAGACTCGTTTTCCACTTCGACATGATGTGTTTGAGGGCATTGTTAATAAGAGGGTTAACCTTATATAGATCTAGTACCTCTAGAAGCCAGGTGTGTGGTACGCTGTCGAATGCCTTCTGGTAATCAATATAGGCAACATGGAGGTCTGTTTTGTTTTTCTTGGCATCATTAGCAATAACATCATCAATAATTAGTAATTCCTTGCATCCCTGGCTTCCTCTCCTGCATCCATTTTGTTCCACTGCTAAGATGTTGTGTTTATCTAAATGTGTATATAGGTTATGGGCCTATACTTGGAAGGGTCGTCGCTGATAGGGGTAGTTTTTGGAAGTAGGTAAGTATGACCGGTTGTAAAGAAATCAGGTGTGTTTTCGGGTTTCTCAATAATATCGTTGAATATTCGAACAAATTCTGGATGTGTTGAGATGAACTATTTTAACCAAAAGTTCTGGATCCCATCAGGACCGGGCGATTTCCAGTTTAACGATTTATTGATTGAAGTTGTGACCTCCTCAATAGTTATGACTCGATC